>JAPERH010000463.1:0-92528 GCA_030411535.1 Beauveria australis
ACCTTGACCATGTTGGACACGCCCGGATAGTGATATCTGTAGCCATTCATTAGAAATCATTGCCCACATGTTCACACGAACATGTAAATAATGAAAATCTCTCCCTCCGCTTACATCAGGATCGGAATCGGACTCTGATCCGCCACGGCACAAAACCACGCCACGATGCCCTCCTGCGGCGTCACCGGCGCATTGTATCCCGGCACGAGCACCATGCCCCAATCCGCGCCCGCCTCCTCTGCATCGCGCAGCTGCTCAACCGTTTCCTCGACGCTGCTTGTCGCCGTGCCCGCCACGAGCGGGAACGCTGGGAACCCGGCAGCGTCCAGCGCGGTGCGGAGGCCGGCCAGCAGCGCCCGCCGGTCGCGCGGGTGGATGTGCACCGCCTCGCCGGTGCTGCCGAGCACGACGAGGCCTGTGATGCCCGCGCGCGCGAGGTATACGGCGTGAGCGGCCTGCGTGTCGTGGTCGAGGGGCGGGGTGGTGGGGTTGTACGCTGCGGACGAGCGCCGAGCAAAAAAGGTCGGGATGGGCACGTAAATGCCGGGCGGAGGAGCAGCCATGCTTTGATGTAGTATGGTTACGGTTAAACAGACCGATACAGGTGATGATGGTGTCCAAGACGCATACGCTGAAAGACGACACTGCATCTATAGGTAAATGCTCGCTTGCCGTTCGGCCTTCGGGATAATGTACCACGGAGACGATCGTGGGGGTCACTCCGGTGGCGGACCTGGAGCTGCACCGCGATGGGGTGGTATGCATTGCCCGAGTCTCTTTCAGTTTGCATAGATTTGATTAGTATTTTTATTTTCTAATTTTTTTTCATTTGTTTTATATATAGCGGACCGTGGTCTTGCTGGGGCTTGATGCTGGCAGAGTTGAACTACCAGTTGCCGCCCGCGACACCAACATCCAGCACGGCGTCCTTGCATCAACGCCTGCTCCATCTACCACAACTTGACATGACTATATTCCTCAACATCATGATCGAATGACCTCTGTGCCCTTGGCCGGCTCCAGCACCATCCAGCGACACTCCAGTTCCTTATTCTCGTTGTGCAACTTGAGCTTGTCGATAATCTTGTTGGCAATCTCCTCAAAGTTGGACGTGGCCAGCGCCAAGATGGTCGGCCCCGCGCCTGACAGGCACACGCCGAGGAAGCCCGGTTGGGTCTTGGGCGACATGGACTCGACGACCTGGCAGAGGCCGGGGATGAGCGTCTGGCGGTAGGGCTGGTGTATGCGGTCCTGCATGGCGAGGTGGATGAGCTCCGGGTCGGGCGGCGACTGGCCCAGAGCCACGGGCAGCAGGGCAATGCGCTGCAGGTTAAACGTCTATGTCAATGTCAGCCGACGGGCGACTCTCTCTCTCTCTCTCTCTGCTTGCAGGGGCGGGTTGGGTTCGGGCGTGCGCGATACGTACCACATCGTTGCGGGCATACTTTTCTGGCAGCACCGCGCGTGCCTCGGCGGTGGGCACGACAAACTCGGGCACAATGGCCACAGCCTTGATCTCCTTGTTCCAGGGAAACTCGATGCGGTGGCCGATGCCGACGGGCGGTTCCGGGGGCTTCTTGCCCGTGTCGACGCCGCCGGCCGGGGACGGCAGCACCTCGCTGAGCGGGACCTCGATGCGCGAGGCGTCGTCGGGTTTGAGCGGCATGAGATATGTGCCGACAAAGCCACCAAACAGCGCAGCACCTACGTTATCCGGATGTCTTTCTGTAAATAATGAATCCGAGGTTAGCCAATGTCCTTTAACTTGGTCGTCGGCCGACGGTCCGAGACAGGGCCACACGTGCCAATCATGAGACAGTAGTCGAAGAGGCGGTTGTTATCCAGGTGGTGCAGCCCGCCGAGCTCGCGGCCCAGAAACACGCCGGCGACGACGGCCGCGCCGGAGCTGCCCAGGCCGCGACCGAGCGGGATCGGGTTCTTGATATGAACGTGCGTCTCGACCGGGAACGCGCGCTGGTCGTGGCAGCGCAGAACGTAGAGGGCGACGCGCGTGATGAGGTTGCTCTGGGGGTCGAGGCTAATGTCGGAGCCGCCCTCGCCCTGGCCCTCGTAGGTGATGCGGCAGTTGAGCGGCTCCTCGGAGCGCGTCTTGCCCCGGTCGACAGTCACCCGCAGCTCGAGGTAGATGGAGAGGGCCAGGCCGATGACGTCGAAGCCGGGGCCAATGTTGGCGCTGGAACACGGCGTCTTGATCGTAAACGACTCCATGGCTGTAGTTGAAACAGCAGGGAGCAGCAAAGACGGACAAGACGGCGAGGTGGTTGTCGATGGGAGGATTGGAGCCCAATTGGGGGGAATTGAAGAGATGTGCTGGTAGACCCTTTTGGCGGGCAGAAGCGATTTTTGGGAAAATGGATGGCTTCTGACTCTGTGGCGGGGCACCGATAACCGGAGCTAAAAATCATGGCACTTTTTATGGGATGACACTGTAAAGGCGGCAGGTGTAATCCGTAGCTGAGTTTACAATATGTGCTTCTAGATTTTGACATTTGTCATGATCAATACACATTTATTTGGATCTATTTATCACTACTGTTTCCTCGAGCGGTGCTTGATACTTTCTTTTAATGCAACACGCAGGGCAGACACCGCTAATCTGCAGTGGATCTTGATAGCGTTGCGGTCGCTGCAAGAATGCGGATCCTCACCTTTTTCCAGGCCGTATACGGATACGTTAACGAACTAATAACTAACTAATAGCTAACTAACAACTAACTACTAGTAGATGCTGCAATCCCCACCTGACCATCCTCATCAACCAAACATCACCATCACTCATCAATTCCAGAGATGAATATCAGTATTAATTCCATCTGTACAACCGTCTATAATACAAAGCTACTCAGACGCTTGCGGTCCGGCCCGAGGTAGACAATTGCTGCCTCATGACTTGCCCACAGCATCGGCGAATAATACACCGACGGAAGCTCCTTGTATGCCAGATGCACATTCGAGCGGATAAAGTCACCAAACTCGGTTCCCTCAAAACTCACAAGAGAGTGAAGAATCTGCTGTACCCAAAACATTATTTGCGTCAGGCCCTCTACGCCGGCGCAAGGAAGCTCAAGCGCTTTCGAAATACCCCGCGCCCGCATCTTGTGGTTGGCATCCGTGTCCTGCTTCATCTCGTCACTCGAATACAAAAGCTCAAAAAGGGACTGTAACATGACTCCGTGGTTGCCTGCGGAGCCGTCCTTGATCTCTTGGGCAAGTATAGCTGCCATGACAGCAAGGTCTTTGAATGGTGGCATTTCTGAACGAGGCTCCTGATCTGCCACAAACCTCTGCACCATGGCAGCTCGCGCAGCAGCAACCACTCCAGTCTGACCAGACACCACTGCAATAGCATTCGGAAGCGGGTTTCTATCCGGGGGCTGAAATCGCATCCGCGCCTCCAGGCTTTCCCACAGCTTCGCTGAATAGTGCGTCCGCCATTCGTCGCCGGTAATGCCGTATAGGGCCTTGAATGCCTGCAGCGTGAGCGACTCGACCAATCCAGACCACGCAAGGCCATCATCGCTCTGAGACGTTGCTGCAGTCGCGACTGCTGCATGGACTATTTGGATCCAGAAATAAGCTTGCGTCTCCGAATATGGCGCTGTTGCCGCAGTGACTGCGCGCTCCCGTATCGTCGAGGCCTGCAGCGCAGCCAAGGCTGCCTTGACGATTGGACCTCGTCGCGCTTTGGACGCCAGTGTTTGCTGGACCACGGTCAGGCCAAACCCAATAAGCCGGTCTGGATCAGCCGCTGTTGCTGGTGGCGCATCCTTGGATTGTCGTCGCTTTGTCGTCGCGACAGATGGGAGAGGCTTCAGATCCGGCAGGCACCATTGGTCTTTGGCGTTTAGGGTAAACAGATTATCTTTTGAATAATATTTCATCCAGAGCCTCGAATCGGTAAGTGGGGGACTGTGCAAGAGGACGCGTTTAAAATCTTCCCTCTGCAGCGCCCTGTTGGCGTCCAGGCTGTTGATGTAGTTGGCGGCGGCAATTTGAAGCTGCGACAACCAAAAAACCGTCATCGTTCTGCGAGCCTGGTTAGCCAGACCTCGTTTCAAGGTACACCAGAGCCCAAATATTTTCTTACCGATGAGTCGTATTGCGAAAGCGCTGCGGGTTTCCCGCTCGCAAGCGTTCCAGATGATTGACAAACGTCTCTGCTGCATCTAGAAGACCGCTTCCCTGCTCAAAGGCTCCAATCAGGACAAAGAAACCAGCTTTGAGATGATTGTAATGATCCCACGGCGCCAATGATCCGTCTTCAAACGCCTGCCAAAAGTCGGCCGTGGTCATGCCATCAGCCTCTGTCATTGTCTTTGCTCGCTCATCATCCGAAGCGTTCGAGGCAAAAGCGTCGGCCTTGTCATCCGAATTGTTGGCTGCTTGTGGTGCGACTTGAGCACTGCCATGCCTGTCCCTGAGCATCTTGACGACCTCATCAAGGACTATGCTTGGGTTCTCGCTAGTCGTGGCAGAAAATCCGGGACAGTCGAAAATCTTGATTGCTGCTGGCCTCTTGCATGATGCAGCGAGACTCTCATACGCCGCCCTGATTTTCGCCATGTCCTCGGTTTTTGTGGCCGCTACCATTGAATCTTGCACGCTGAGCACGATTAGAATCGGCACATGACGCAGTTGTTCATCGCAAATCGAGCTCTTGAGCAAGTCGAGCTGCTCATCAAGTCTTTCCATGTCGGCACAGTGGTGGACGAATATGACAAATTCCGTGTTTTGAAAGTAGTGTCGATACAGTGGACGAATCTTGTCGCACCCTGGGTCAACGTCAGTCTTGGCCACCTTGAGAAGAGCCGAAAGGCGCGTGTGCTCACCTCCGACATCCCACACTGTGAAGGCGTAGCTGGGGGGATGATTTATCGTCTCGACGTTGAATCCAATGGTCGGCATCGTCGTGATTGTCTCTCCAAGGAGCCAGCGGTAGAGAAGTGTCGTTTTGCCTGCGTAGTCGACGCCCAAGAGCAGCACCCGCCGCTCGTTGCTGCGCCAGAAGATCCATTTCCCGAGCTCTGCGAGGACATTAGTCTGGGTTTCTATGCGCATGAATGAACATCACGAAACTCATATTGCATGTATTTATTTGTCAAACAAGAGGTTTACGACAAGGTGAAAAGATTCAATTGTCAGCGGGCAGCCATGTCATTATACCAGCTGGCGTGTCTCCAGGCAGCACAATATCCACCATGGGGCTAGCTGTGTCGAGGCGGATTGCCATTTTTCACGATGAAGCCACGTCGCGGCATTGTCCAGGCAGCCTTATATAATCCAGGGATTCAAAGTTCATTTTGCTTTCTCCGCGGCACCATCTTGGAGAAACAGCCGTGCTGCTTCCGGCATCGCGATCATGGCGATTCTCAAAATGAGGCCATCGTGAACCTAAAAACAAACAAACAAGTTGCACTAAAGTGAGGTGATGCAAAACGGCCTTGGAGCGCTCGTACTGATACAGATGACATGTCAGAAATTCAGCCAATTCTTCTTTTCTGGTAACCTGCACGCAGAGTCGGACCTGAGGCCGGTGATGAGCCGCCAACATACGTAACACTACCAATCTTTGGCCTGAGCTCCATCATATCGAATTCTCTGATATCAATAAATGCACGTTGGAAATAAATTTTCTCAAGGCATATGCCATCATAATTCGCCTCAAAACCCGGTTATATCCCAAAATAGATGCCCCAACCTAGCGCCGATCGACGCCAGCTCGTATCCCTGCGCCCCGACCGCTCACGCGGGACGAAGCCGTAATGGACCCGTAGCGCACAGCTGCCGCTTTGCAGCTTATTCGCTGCAAATGACATCCTCCTCACCGCGGCTTCCCCCTCCCCCCCGCCTTCGGGCTCAATACGAAGTTGCCGCTGTTTGCTGACACGGTCCTTCTCCGAGGGGAGCGAGGGGGGGGCAGGTTGCGAGTCTGGTCGCCCTGCTGCTTGTTGTACGCCCCCCCGTACGGCCCGGCTGGTTTGGCGGGTTGGTGGGTATTTAGTGCGACAATTTTGTCTTGGAAAGAGGCAAAATTGCGGCGGACTCGCGTCGTCGGGCGGGCGATTGATGCTGTAGCTTGTCAAGCCCACATTACACGGGAGCACAGTGACTTCGTATACGGACTGCAGGCAGAGGGGACCGGTCCATTGTCGAAGCCTGTTTTGAGAATAGCGTGTATATAAAGATCAGAACCAGTGGCCAACTTTGCTTTTGGGAGTCAAAAATCTGTTCTTTCACCTTTTACTTTTACACATACATTTAATAAATCGCTCTTGTATTTTAGCCATCATCATGCATTTCTCAAGCATTTTCAGTCTTGCTGCTCTTGCCAGCGCTGTCATGGGAACTACTGGTAAGCAGACCGCCACACACACACACACACACACACACACATATATATATATATGACGACTTGACATTGACCAACACACACCCACAGTTTCCTACGACACTGGCTACGATGACGGCAGTCGCTCTCTCACCAAAGTCGCCTGCTCCGACGGCGACAACGGCCTCATCTCCCGCTACCACTGGCAGAGCCAAGGCCAGATCCCGCGCTTCCCGTATATCGGCGGCGCGCAGGCCATTGGCGGCTGGAACTCGCCGTCGTGCGGGACCTGCTGGAAGGTCGAGTACAAGGACCGCTCCATCACGGTGCTGGCCATTGATCGCGCCGTCAGTGGTCTCAACATTGGCCTGCACGCCTTGAATGACCTGACGGGCGGCCGTGGCGTCGAGGTTGGCCGCGTCGAGGCCCAGGTTACCCAGGTTGATGTCAGCCAGTGCGGCCTGTAAACAACAGGGTCAAAAACCGGCCATGAAACTATGCATTATGAATGGTGTTGTTCTACATGGAGATGTTCTTTTTTTTTTAAAAAAAAAAATTAGTAATACAAAATTGTGATGAGCATCATCTTGTCCATCAGGGTTCGTGCACTTTTATCCTCTTCTTCATCATATCGTGGGCTGTGTCGTCCGGGTGCAGCCAGCGATACATTTGACCGGCAGTCTCCCGAAACAGTGCCGAGGCGTATAATCTGTGAAATCCCAGCAAAATTCCATTGGCGGGAGCATCGCTCTGTGGATTGCAAGCGTAGCACTGCAGTTGGACTTGCACCTTTTGCGTCCCACCAACGGCATCAACTTCCTGTCGTTGCACGCTCAGTCGATGGCATCCAGCAAATTGGGTCAAGTCTGACCCGAATAAAAAGTCGGCATGACTTTGCGTCGTCGTCGCGCTGCTCGAGTCCCCGGTCGCATCATCATCGGCAAGACGAACGTCTGCAAGGCGGAAAACACCAAACAAGACTGTGTGCAGCTCTGGCAGCGAGGTTTCTGACAGTTGAGCAGCGTTCCATATATGCGCAGGCACTGTAGTGGAAGCTAGTTCTAGACAAAACTCTTGTCAGCACGAACCCAAATCACGCTTGGGGGTGTCTGGAAAAACATACTCGAGTATTTTCCATCTTGGAATTTGATCAAGTTTAAAGCTTTGGCTTCGAGATAAAATACCCAGCCATTGAAAAAGTTCTTGGTCGCTTGCGCCAAGATGGTTTCGTCCGAGATGCCCTTGTTGAGCGGCACATGGAGCGTCACAGTGTGCGTGTCCACTGCCCGGCTTTCTTTCCTCTGAGGGTTGACATGGTTGGAAATGGTGGGAGAATCGATAAAAGACAAAACTGCAGTGTTTTCATCCGTGATACCCAACTTTGAGCCTGCAGCTATTCGCCGCGTTGTCTGGCTGACGTAGATGGACGTTGTAACAATGGCAGCACCCGCAGCCACGGTAGACGCAAGGCGCCAGACTGTGCGTGATGTAAAAGACATTGCAAGAATATAAAGATTTTTAATGATATGGTCAATTCATTGAAAATTGATCGGTTACGCGCCGATTACCCTGCGGCCGTCGTCGTCTTATTAACTGCCGGGTCTGCGAGGCTGCAGCCCGGTTCAGCCCGGCTGGCTCCGGAACTGCACCGTGCCAACGGGTCAGCTGGCTCACTTGTCGCGGCAAGCCTCACGGAATGTGCACCAAAAGGGCAACTGTGACTCAATTACAGAATCAATCATTATTATGGAACTCATAGCTCTATCTATTCAATTATCGGCGAGTCGATTTAATCCCGCTCTCTCATCCGACGAAAAAAAAGGCCCGTCTCATTTTCGTGTCAAACAATCAAACATGGCCGAAACCAATTAAACGAGCCAAAAACCTTGTTTTTCAATTCTTGATCCCAGCAGGTCCAAGATTAGCTTTCGATGAGACCCTCAAAATTCTGCGTGCTAGCCTCGCCTCTCAGCAGCGGCCCAGACGGAGGATGAACATCGGTCCAAGGCTCAAAAATGGTAGTGCCCTTGAGAAGCCCTCCAATCGTCTCCCAAATTGTCAAAAAGGCAACGAGGCCCATGATTAGAACCACAAACTGGGTTGCGTTGAAGTGTCCGTGCGTAACTGGGATAATCATCAAAATGACGGCAATAATCAGACGCATACCGACGCGCAACGTCTTGGGCAGTATGAGGTCGTGGCGCTCCTCTGCCTTGTAGAGCATGCCGTAAACCCAGAGGCACAGCAAGCCAATGCCAAGACCGACACCCAGAAGCCATCGCTGTCCCTCCTCGAATTCCTCCACGCTTACGCTCAAGGCGGCAATGTGACCGGCGATGAGGAACGCGGCCGCCATGGGGAGATGCAGCAGGAAGAAGCCAAATGCGGTCCACGCAGAGCGACGGATAGGATGCGTGGCTTGGAGACTGCCGTCGCCGCTGACATAGATCCAATTGAGACAAAAGGCAATGACGAGGGTGCAGACAGCCTTGCCATAGCCGGGCGTCAGGCCAATCCCGGCCGGGTTGCCCACAATGACAATGTACACAAACTCGCCGAGGATGATGATGAAGAAGGCCGCCATGCGATCAATCTCGTGCGCGATATCAACGGCAGTGCTGTAACGGAGCTTGAGACGACGCTTAAGCCAGGGACTCAGCGTCACGCTCCACGTCAGCTCCTGGTAGACAATGATGACGGCGACGACGCCCGCCTTGCCGCGGATGCTGACGCTTTCGAGAAACAGCGGCGTGGTGAGGAGCAAGCCGACCAGCATAAAGCACGTCATGATGCGCGCCTGCAGCTGATGCGCGTAGCTCGCAAAGGAGCTAACTAGAAAAAAGAGCATCGTGGTGAAGCGCGCGGCGGCGTATGCTCCCGCGGCGGTGCGCATGGCGCCCAGGTCGTCGTCGACGTGGTTGGCATTGTTGGCAAAGAGCACCAGCAGCGCCATGACCCAGAGGATGGTGAGGCGCTGCACCAGGTCGTCGGTGTAGTACGAGTTCATAATCTCGCGCAGGTCGACCCAAATGTGCCATGCTGGCGTAAAGGTGAGAATGTACTTGGCAACGTGCGCGCCGTCGGGGTGCTCGCTGAGCTCCTCGCTGAGATTGGCGACAATGGCGACGTCTAAATCATGGCCAAGTTTTAGTCAAGAGTCCTCTCTCGTCCGCACTACCATGTTGCAGATCAGCCATGGTTATCAAAAGCTCACACTCACATAGCAAATCTAGAAAAAGCTCAAAGCGGCCGGCTTGGCGCTCCTCGTCGCTGTCCTTGTGCAGCTCTCCATCGCAGAACCACTGCAGCGCCTTGGGCCGCTTGATGATGTAGTGCTCGCCCTTGGCGTTTTCCTGGAGCTCGTTGCAATTCATTGTTCAACGGCGCGCGATGGTTGTTCTGCCGTCTTTTGATGCCTAAGGAGGTTGCGCGCGCGCCACAGGAAACCTGCGATTGACAGTTGATGAAAGGACGTTTTAGCAAAACCACAAAAAACCTTGCCGAAATCTGGCGATGGTAATGGGCTACCGAGGGCTAGCCCAAAACTCTGCGATCAGACTCGTTTTAATGCCGCGCTAGTGGCTCGACAACACACCAACTTTTGAAGATAGTATTCCAACGTTAGTGGCCTAGCGTTTGACGAATTCGGAAGGGAAGTCAGTCCCTCGCGGAGAATGGTTGAGAGTAGAGTTGGACAATGGTTCGGATTGTCAACAGACTAGCGATGAATTGGCAGATAACATTGTCGAGGCCATGCAGTACCATTGCTTCGTGTCGTGTCTGGAATCGTCAATGAGATTTCCGCTCTAATAAATAAACACTGGAATTTGCATAATTGGTGCGGGGCCCGGCCTTGA
This sequence comes from Beauveria australis, assembly GCA_030411535.1. NCBI lineage: Eukaryota > Fungi > Ascomycota > Sordariomycetes > Hypocreales > Cordycipitaceae > Beauveria > Beauveria australis. The sequence continues at coordinate 10,207 of JAPERH010000463.1, forward strand.
TTCTAGATCTTCCGTGAGCCTTTATCTTTATCATAGTCGACCTGGTATTTACCTGATTCAGTTAGAGTCTTTTTAGCGGCAGAAGGCTGAAAACATGCATGACAAGGCCGGCTGCCACTTATGTTTAGTCAGGCTTATAAATCGTGTAAAACACGTCTTCCAAGCACAAGCACGCGGTTACTAGGGCGTTACACTATGTTGAACCTCTCCTGCTCGTATATAACTGTGGTTTTCCTCAGACCTTGTCAGCTCTCAGCCCAGGCTTCGTTTTATACCAAAGACTTTATAATCGGCAAAGACAGAAAAGGCCAAGATACAGTACCCCTCAAGGGTAGCAGGCTGCATCCTGAATCGGCTAGCTTTGACAATGTCGACTCTATATATCCTAACTTCTGAGACATCTAGATTGGGGTTCTCTTTCCTTAATCTCTTGACCTCTCAACATCACTGTAATCCTGTTTTGGCTATAGTGTAAACTGCTGGAACCCTTCCATTTCCAGTCAAGTGTAGTTCGTACAATCATGAGCAAGTGCACTATCTAGCATCATGCAGATGTATGCTACGGATATGGATATGGCACGCCGTCAATTACCCTTTGAGGAGGTGCAGGGGCTTCATGTTCCGCAGGATAGCAACGGTATCTAACACCTCTTCTCAGCCCTTTGTTACCACCGAGCATAACGTCTCGAATACTCTCTTCTTCATCCACTCCATCCTCGGAGCCTTGCTTGTCTCTTTCACCAAGCCATCCTGGAGTCTCATCGAGGACCCTTAAAGCATCGCGGTCGTGACAAACTCGCAAAGGCAGCGTGTCTGATATCGACGCGCCAATGCACATCATGGTAAATCCGTCCAAGCGGGCTGTCCATCGAGGGACCGAAGCGGCTTTGAATGCAAGAATGAGTAGGCATACGAGATCAACGGCCAGCAGCACAGAAATGACAATCATGCCGGCGAGGCTGATGACAGGAGTCTGCAGGTCAAAGCCCAAATTCCGCGAAATAAGGAGCGAAGTCCAACCTCTGGCGGACTTCATGATGGACTCATTTGCGAGAAAGATTGCCGAATCCACAGCATTGTTTATGTCTTCAGTGTCCTGTAAGAAGAGAAGTAGGTAAAGTGCCCGTAGTATCTCGATTTGCGTTACAGTATAGGGGTTTAGCGTTATGCATGGAGGGTTTCCGTAAGAACCCATCGACGAGTTTGGGTAATCGATTAGCCCAAGCATGGGCACGCAGAATTTGGGCCCAAGTTCAGATTTCCTAGCATATTCTTTCAGGACGTCGGCCATGTCTGGGAAGCTGCCCGGGCCAAATATTGCCAGGCTCAAGGAAACGAGTGGGCCCATAACTGGCATTTTGTCAAATTTTCGTGTTTTGTCTTGGTAGAAATTTTTCTCTCGAGTTCGCTGCTCGCGGGCTCGCCCACAGCCGCTTGATGAGGGCACATCGTGAAGAAGAGGCCCGGCTGTCCCATTGTTCATGAAGTTTGGCAACTCAAAACACCCGAATGTGGTATTCACAGTGATTCTCTTGAAGTAAATGCCAGTTTTTAGCTCGGCTGGTAAGGTGTTCGATCTGACGCTATAGTTGGCACGAATATAAATGTCTTCTGAGAAATCTTGCCTAGTCGGCGCACTCTTCCACGGTGACGCGGTCATGTTGCCAGGCCAACACAGTTCAAACATGTAAAACAACTGACCCTTAAATGTTTCCAATTGATTGTAGCGCAAGTAGATCCAGTCAGGGCGTCTTTCACAGTCCTGTGGAAAGGACTCGGTAGATGAGGATACCTGAGAGGTGACGGTGGAATTTATGCGAGGAGCAAACTGGTGCTTCAGGCCAGTATTGAAGTTCGGAGACATCTCCGCCCAAAATGGATTCAACAAGTCGGACATGTTGGAAAGCGTATTTTGACTCGTTAGTCGTTTGCTGCCGCCCATGTTACTCGACCATAGGCTGGGTTGAGCATCTTTTCGGTGAGCGGCAGCCAACACGCCTCGCAGCGAGGAGACTGCTATCTGGTCATTGCCACCAGAAGCGAAATTGTTATTGAGGTCGGTAAAGTCGATAATACGGTTGAGATCTGAGAGACCAGGTACTTTGATAGTATGATACGACAACAGGATGTTCTGAAGCGGTGCAATCAATGCGCCTATAGACGCGTTATTAGTATTCCACTTTCGTAGACGCGTCATTGTGGCAGTTACCTAAAGTAGTCAGAACAAGGCCATATACAAAAGGCCGCGATATGTACTGCTTCCAACGCCGCTTCGCGAAAATCTTCCAGATAGTGGCAGGATCAATCCACGCCTTATCTGCCAACGCAACAGCATGTCTCAGTGTCGGCCGGCTTTTGTCGCGGTTCCCATACTGTTTTTGCAGCGAAACTACCGCCGCCTGGGCCACCACGGCAGAAGTCAAGGGAATGACGAGCATCGACGAGATGGCCTGGAGCACTCGGGCGGCTCGCAAGTAACGTTCGCTTTGCGCATAAAAATCCTGCAATTCGGCTAGAGCGTCAAGCTTGTCGTTGCGTCTCTTGCCAATCGGGCGATGAGTCAAAATGCAGATCAAAGTCCAAGAGGTTGCTGACAATAGGGAATATAAGACGGTAAGAATAGCTATGCCAGGGTGGCGATGAAGCGTCGTTGAAGGCTCCTTCTCGACCGCATCCTTTGCGGAAGGCGCAGATTTGGCTGGCACGTGTCCGCTGCGCTCTACCCTGGTAGACATCAAGCCTGCAGTCTCTTCACTCATACTGAAGCCTCCAAAGTGAAAATGGGTAGATTGGCTGATGCGTGAGGATCAGCGGCGGTGCGACGTAAATAAATGGATGAAGTTTGAGACAGGTGTGTTCCTGTCAGCCTTGTAGAGCAGCTGGGCGATTAATAAACTAATTCTGCCAGCCGCTCCCTATTTCTAGAAAATGACTCTATAACTGATGAACGCCATCATAAAAACATCATTTACGTGGCCAAAACATCCTGATACTCTGCCAGCTCCTATACCTTGCATGCGAGGCAGACTGGCTGGCTGAACCTTGGTGCCCAAACCGCCGTGCGTTTTATAGCGCACAATCTTTATCAGAAGCCCGGTATAGTTATACAAGAGGATTTGTACAAAGGCAACGTCACTTGGATCGCACACTGGCCGCAATCCGCGGTGGCTGCCCCGCGTGTCTAGTGGCTATGCAACCGCATGCATGATGCAGGGCGAATTCTTGAGCTGTATATACCACAAGAATCCAGCTCCTGGTAAGACGCTTGTTGATCATGGCTTCCAATTAATCTTATAGGCCTATCTACAGCATTCTGGCCATTCTACCCTCCATGAATACAGATAGTGCCTACCGTTGGCCGTTGCTCAGTGCATCTCAGTCTCCAGAGGCCGCGACTTGATCAAGAAGGCTTGCTGTCGGAACCGCTCTGCCGTCACACTAATTAAGTATCCTGAATATGAGCTCGTTTAGGATGCAAGGTAAGCGTGCGAGGATTTTGTACTATGTGATAGCATGTGGTTGACTTGGGTCGTAAGGCTCACAGTAGGGCGTGGCATTGCACAGCCCTCGTGTGCCACAGGCAGCCAAACGTGGGTTAAAAACTGAGCAAAGAACGATCTTTACCAATCGCGGCTCGTTTGACGGCCTATAAATAATATTACTGTTTCCTGATGCGCCACAAGGCTTCGCCAACTATGACTGATATCCTGCCAAACGACTAATCCAGAGCCAAGACACTGTTTACTCGCAATCTGCATCTGTAACTCAATGACCTCCTCGTTTCTTCAATTGCCGGGTGAACCAGATGTGGGAAAAAAAAAACAGGATTGTGTTGCGCGGAAGACTGCCGTAGTAAGCCGACCCCAGCTGCATTATTTCAACGCCCGTTGCGCCCGAACAGCCACTTCATTCCTCGCACCTCCCAGAACCGCGAATTATCTCGTAATAACTATCTTAATTCAAATTCTTTTGACGCGGCTATACAGTGGGTAGCGACAAGTATTGGCCCCCCTCCAGGTATCGCAGTCGAAGCCTTATGTAAATGGGAGCATCAAGCAATGCTGCTTTAAGCTAGAGCTACTAACCCTAACCCTGACAGGGTTAGAGCGGCGTGCTATAGATGCCTTTTGAGGCTAGCGGCTGCTGTAAAACCGCTACCTGAAGAGGGGCCAATACTTGTTGCCACCCACTGTAGATGATAAACACATAAAAGAATACAAGATATAAATGAAGTCGTTATTAACTGCTAAGTGAAACTAGTAAAAGTAGCCAAATGTTAGGGTTCTCCCTATAGACCTATAAAGGCTTCCACAAGGCTTAGAAATCACATCCTATATCTTAGATGTTGATTTAAGATACCTTAGTAATTCTCCCACCCACGAGTCGACTAGAACATTAACTTTCTTGGCCCTTTGAATAAGCATGATGGATGTATTCGTATATGCCCTCTGCTTCTCGCGATACAAGTAGTGCTTTTCTTCCGGAGGGGCGTCTTCTAGCTACATAGTGTGTAGCATCGCTGCCGGGTTGTGTCAAGCCAGACGGCTATGCTGTTACTGACTCACGATTCGCGCAACCGCGAAATGTTGATCAGTGGCTAGACCACTATTACAACGCAATGGATGTCGGTTTGAGGCGCATTGTGGCGGCCGCCAAGAGTATCGACTAATTTTTCAACTTGAACGGGCCAAGCACACTAAACTAACTAGTGGTGTCACAGCACTGTCATTAGCCCAGCAAGTTGAGACGGGCCGCTCAAAGACGTCTGATAATCGTGCGCAGAATAAGGGCTGGTACAGATTTTCTGTTGGAGTGTATAGCTCTAAGCCTGCTAGATTGAAGCACCAATTGAGTAGACGTGTCGCGCTCGCATTCATGAAGAAGAAAAAAACCCGCCATCACATGTAAAATGCTAGCTATCGTTAAGAAACTGCTCCGGTACTGTTACGACACAAACTAGTTAGGGAGTAATAAGCACGCTAAGCCAGCACTAACGCCAGCCACGTTGTTGCCTCTGAAACAGTTCACCACTAACAACAATTCCAAGATGCTCGTCGAAATAGCGCAGGAGTTCACATGAACAGCCGAATAACGTGGCCGCCGCAGAAACGGTTCTGCCCTACTCCATCTCGTCACATCTTTCTCGGGTATTAACTTGCCCGCGTCGTTGTATAGTTCATGCACATTTCTTCCTAAACCTTTGCATAAGACTTGGAGCCGCCGTCATCCGGTTACCAATAGTTTGCTGAGTGGTTTGCATTGTGAAGTCTGAAATCTGAAACGTAAAGAGGACACAGCAAGATGAGTCCCTCAAGGTGTGATCTCGAGTGACACCTACATACATACATAGCTCACAGGGAGCAAGTTGTCAAGTGTTGCTTGTAAACTCCAGTGTGTGTGTGTGTGTGGGCCAAGCCATTGCGACGGGCCAGCCTCTTTTCGCCATGCCCACCATCATCATCAGCCAAGACGCCACCCACGGCGCAAGTTTCTTGTCGTCAAGGACAGCCCTTGCAGCTCTGTAACAAGCCTTCTTCGTGCACCCCGCTCACAAACCACATGTCACAAAATCGAGTCGCTTGCCTCCAGCTTATTAAACTGCAGAGGTCAATAAGAATTGACTCAGTAACGTTAACACATCAGGCTGCGCATTACGAGCAAATGCTGTCTGTGCAAATGTCTGTGCATTGCGAGCCTCGCAGAAGCATTGATGGCCCAGCCTTAGGGATGTATCAGAGTATGCAGAGAGCGAGACCCATTGTTAGCTCTTCCCCAGAAGCCGAGATGAACGGGTTGACGGGTAAATACATGGGGTTGCCGATTTCGGGAAGGGTTGGTAGCAGGTGCAAGTATTATGTTGTTGCGTAGACACAGGAGCGGCCTCGTCTTTTACTTGCGCTGACTTTGTAATCGGTACTGTGGTTAAATAATAAAGTTTGCTAATTACTCGTCAAGGTAAGACGGAAGTAGAGGCTGAGATCTTATTCTTCGGGATCGAAACTTAAAAATTTGTACATTGCGGTGGTCAAGGCTAGACCAGCACACGAGAGAACCATGACGACTTGACAACTAGCAAAGAAGCTAACAAGTCCGGCCCAGGTGGCGTAGTTACCGGAACCCCAGTTTCTCGAAATCCCCCCTTTGCCAAAAAAGCTGGGGGTGGATGTGTGTGTCGAGGATGCGCTGCGCCGTTCTGGCTCGGCATGTTCATCATAACTACATTAAGCGGTGCCACGCTCATCCCTGTAGTTCTGCATCTGCGGTTTCAAACTCGCTCGTCAACGGTATGCCTGTCGCATCTTGAGATTTCCTCTCATCAACAATCTCGCATATCACGATCAACGTTGTGATGCGCCTTGTCGACTTATACTCACCGGCTAGGCACATCAACGCCCGAGAACGCCACCGAGGGTGTCCTTCCCGCTTATAACCGACGGCTGCCAGCCTGGACCTTAGACAGCTTTCTCGGGCCGTCTACACAAATCTTTACTTTCTTCGCAATCAATCGGCGCCTTGGCCAATTGTCTCGATATGCGGTTGCTGAGTGGCTTGTCGGCGGTCCTGGCAGTCTTGACGCTGCAGGTTGTAGCGGCCGACAAACCCGGCAGCCTGACCTTGTCCGATGCAATCACAAAGATGCCCAAATGTGCTGTATGTAGTGAGAACATAGCATCTTGTCTTTTCTTCTCCGCATCACCGAAGGCTAATTTTCTGCGTCAGCTGCCGTGCTTGTTAAAAGTCGTTGGCGACGTCGGCTGCGCCCCTCTCGACAAGGCTTGCATCTGCGAGACCAACTATCACAAGATTGAAAAGCATGCGTCGCCATGCATTCTCAAAGCATGCACATTTGCAGATGCTCTGCGTAAGAAATTGGCTTTCCCTTTCTGTATACCACAATATAACAGTACTCACAGTTCAAGACAGAGGCCAAGAACCTCACCGCGCTCTCGTGCGACGCACCCGTCCGCGACAAGACGGCGCGCTACAACGTCATGGCCATTGTCCTCGGCGTCATCACCAACCTCCTCGTCATGGTCCGCCTGGCGTTTAAGCGCTTCTTCAGCTACCGCCACGCCCTCGGCTGGGACGACTACACCATCATCGGCGCCATGCTCGTTGGCATCCCCGCCACCGTCATCAACGTGGCCGGGCTCACGGCCAGCGGCATGGGCCGCGACGCCTGGACGCTCTCCGTCGCCGACATTCACCGCTTCGGCGCCTTCTTCTACACCATGGAGGTGTTGTACCTGGCCGATATTGCCTTTATCAAGCTCAGCCTCTCCGCGTTTTACCTCTACATCTTCCCCGGCAAGTGGACGCGCCGCCTGCTCTGGGCCACCGTCGTCTTCAACGTGGTTTCGGGCATCGCGTTTGTGGTCGCTGGCATCGTGCAGTGCGTGCCAATCTCCTTCTTCTGGCTCAGGTACACCGACCCGGACGCCTCGGGCCACTGCATCGACATTAATGCGTTTGGATGGAGCCATGCGGCGGTAAGCATCGCCGTCGACGTGTGGCTGATTGCGATTCCGCTTAGCCAGCTGCGAAAACTACAGCTGCACTGGAAGAAGAAGATTGCCGTCGCTCTAATGTTTCTGCTTGGTACTTTGTATGTTTTCACACCGTCGTTCAGCCTGCTCCCCGAGCTAACTAGTCTAGTGTCACCGTTGTGTCCATTCTCCGGCTTCAGTCACTCATCTATCTCGCCCGGTCCAGCAACCCTACCTGGGATCACTGGATCGTGGCGTGGTGGTCCACCATTGAAGTCCATGTCGGCATGATTTGTGCCTCTTTGCCTACGCTCCGCCTTGTACTGGTGCGCATGTGGCCCCGTGTTTTCAGCACCAACATCTCGCGCAACAAGTCGGTCACGGAGGGCAAAACACGACCAAACAGCGCCAGCTACATCATGCACAGCAAAGAAGTGACACAATCATCGAGTGAAATAGAGCTGGGTGCTGTAACCAGCCCAGAAATCAGACGTATGACTGTTTCCCTTCTTGCCTATGGTTTTTTTGACCCTTCATAGCCGTACCACCACCGAAAGACAATGTCACGCCCCGATCGCCTCCACGACCCTACATTCCATCCAAAGAGTGGTGATGCCGAAACACTCCAGCCCCATTCAAGTGCTGCGATATTATTGGGAAACGATTTACTTGATCGGCGAGGTAATGAGGCAAGCTGCAGAAAACCACACACCCAATTCAGTGTCTGCACGGAGGGGACCAACAGAACCAGCGAGTTAAAAGTATTGGCTGTATTAATTGGCACGTATGACTTCTTTTCTTTTCGCTATTTGCATCTTATCAGCGAGAAATCATCATGATTGATATTTTCAACGTCCCTTGCACTTCCCATGCGCCTGGCTTCATCAAGTGCTTCCACGCACCTCACGTACAAGATGCTCCAATATGTCCTTGTATTGAACAAGATCCGGCGACTCCTCCGCCCAAAATTCAAATTGCGTCAGAACTTTTCCAATCTTGCCGCCAATGGGATCGCGGTTTCCAGGCCAGTACTGTTGTGAGGTCACGCCCCATACAGCGTCAGTACCACCGGGTATCCAGGCAGCCTGGCCGCTCTTGATGATGGCAAGTAGAACTAAAGACGCCGTCATGATGCTACGCAGATCGTACCACAGGCCGTGATGGCGGTGACCTCTCGATCTCACGTCAAGTGTTTTCAAGCAGCACTCGATGCCAGAAGCGACCAACGAGTGCAGAAGCCCTACCTCGTCATTATCAAGTTCGGGTATGCCGTTGCCAGAACCAAGGCTCTCCGCACTTGTGCCTGTGGTCGGTGGCGAGTTTAGCAGGCTGCTAATTCGGGGCTCTGTGCTTTTGTCCGACGATATGTTTCGCAAAAGGTTCGGCCTGGCGACATGTATAAAATAAAACAGAAATGGCTGATACAGCCACGTCTGCATTTCCAATAGTCTATTGTCGACCGCCCAGCTAAGCTCTCGTGTAACGTGATTCGAAGTTCCTTCATGCGGTGCTCGAATGACAGAGGTAGTCTCGTAATGCTGCATGGCGGGAGGCAAGTGTGCAGACCAGGACGACACTTGCGCTTCAAACTCTTTTGCCATTCTTAGCAGCGGCTTCAGGTTCATAATCCAAGCCGACCGCCCCTGACGAAAGAAGGTGTTGACAATACGATTTCCAATACGCCGAAGGGCAATCTCTGTGAGGTAGTAGTACCAGCTCTCCTCCTCATTACAGAGACGTACGGCGTGCTGGCGAAGCTCCAAGTCTTCCGTGCTTGCAAAAGTTTTTCCACCAGTCACTCCGTCGTCGTCCGAGCTGTTCGTCGGTATTGGCGACGGCGGCGATGGAAACAAGTCTGGATATTCGCCGAGACTAATCTCTGACTGCTGTAGTGGCAACTCGACACGAAACTCACATTCAGATTTGAATGCAGACCAGTACAGACTCTGCTCCAAGCGCTTCAATTTTCTTGTTGTCAAGTCCCATCGGCTAGAGGCAGCATTCAGGGCGTCTTCGAAATCGCCCGCAATGCCGTGCGTCATTCGGAGGTGGACTTGGAAAAAGACTGATGCGTGTAAGAAATAGTGCCAAGATGCAAGTGGCCGTAGTGTGTACATGAGGTAGACTGTCAAGAATTAGCGTCTGATATTCTCGTCTCTGTTTCGTCCTTGTTATGCCCGTCTCCAAGTCAGCCTACTCGCTTACCTCCTGCAAAGAAGTGGCACTGAGCACCTATAAGAGAATACTTGAGCGACCCAAGTCTTCGGCATGCGAGTGCAAAGCAAGAGTCGGCCTGTTGTAGCTCCTTTGCGTACATCCTTGAGGAAGATGCCATGGGCTCTCTTGTGGAGTCATCCTTGCCAAAATAAATGCCTGCTGTCTGTGGTATTGGCCTATTGAATGGCTTCACGATAGATCCTAGCGCACAAGCCAGAAGAACCAAGCATGATCGGCCATCCCATCCAATGCCTTGATCTGCACATCGCCTGCCATGCTTGACGAGAGCTTCAACGTCAAGAATCGGATTTTTTGTGTGAACATTTTGAAGAAATTTGTCGATGAGGACGGGGATGTTTTCTTCGTCCAGGGGCATTATGCGCGATGGAGCGGCAACTACATCTTCGGCCATGTCCGCCAATTCCGGTTTGAAAAGGCTGCTTATCAGAGCATTCGCGGGAAACCTATCTTCGAAAATCTCCCAGCATAAAACAGTGTCTGCGCTAGCAGGATGCTGTGGAATTTGCAGGAAATCTCGTGACGGCTCCTGAGGTTGAGGTGCTTGGGATGCAATGTCGACGCTAGATGACGTATGTCCTGCTGCCATTCGCTCAGACGCCTTGAATGAAGCATCCTCAGCTTGATCTTGGTCTTTTGGCGTCAATGCACTGCAAAAACACTTCGGTTGCAGCTTTACATACCTTGAGTCTGTAAGAGGTTCCTCAGACTGGCAAGCTCAGAACTTAGATCTTCGAACTTCTGCAGCAATGTGGTTGTTACAGTTTCAAGACTAAGAAGTCGGTTAGCATAGTCGCATACGCTGGTCAGGTCTTTACTCGCGTTAATTTCTCGACGGTGTCTTCCAAGTACTTGCAGTCCTGACCGCCAGCGTCGCATATAGTACAAGCGGGCCGTTTCTTATCGCATTTGATCTTGCGGAGTCGACATGGTTGGCACGCAGCTTGGCGTCTCTGTGGAGTCTGTACAGAGGTTGTAAATTAGAATCGATTCGATGCACATGTATCAAGACCAGGATCCAATCGCTGGAGTGCAATCGTTCGGCGGACATAGCATGCAAATGGCATAACTAACTGTATTGGAGTCAACATTTTGCCTCTGTCGCTTGGAAGGAGGTCCTGTCACTTCAGGAGCTGGCTGGCTAGGCTCCGTGGCCGGGACAGTAGTACTGGCAGAAGACCCAGGAGGCATGACGCCTCGAGCCGGGGTGGCAAAAGAGCAGCCGCCTCTTCTGCGAATACGTAATACGTTTAGAATACGTCCAAAACAAAGTATGCTGGCCCGAACGGATGATGATATGAATGTTGTCGGAGAAAAGGATCGTTGATGCGGTAGCACGGCGAGCGCGACCGAATACCCCGAGCTGGGCGATCGTTCGTTTTTGTGCTGGGCGGAGGCGGGGGGTGGCGCTTGGCGCTTTGTTTCGGTGGGGGCAAATGAGAGTGCTCTTTTCTCGATCAGGTTTGGCCGATGTCGCGGGAAGGGCACTAGAGATTGGAAAAGTTGGAAAAGGAGTCGCGCGTTGGAAGTCGTATGCTGTGCCCGCAGTTGGTTATGTAATTCGACCCTGGCGCTGACGGCCGGCATGTATGCCAGGCTGCCAGTTGCCCGCAAACAGACCCCAGCGCCCCTGATATCTGCTTTTTTCCCTTTTCCATCTCCAAGGTCTGGTCACCTTTCATCAACATTCGATAAATAGGCGTCCTTGATTCTGATGCGGTTGAGAGTATCATGTTTCGTTCCGCCGGGCGGCTGTATCGCCGTCGTACGAATGGCTTCCCCAGACTCCCCCGGGCTCTCCCCAGACGCAGTGCAACGGTAACAGCCGATAAATTAGCTCCAATAGCTCCCAACAAAGTTGCTGTCAAGCCACGCAAGACAAGATGAAAATTCGACTCAATTGCCGAACTGGTTCGTCGCATCTCTCCCTTCAGCGACGATTCTGATTCGCGCGGCTAAGCAGTGAGAGCACGACTCGCTGGCGGGGACTCAGACCCCAACTCCCCGACTCCTCCTCCTCGGTCAGGCGCTAGTTTACTCCGTTGAGGGGCCCCAGAAAATCTACCAAAGGCTATATGCGACCCTCGGGGAAGAAAAGCTGGGGAATTGCCTTATGATGGCTCTTGAGACTGGGGCAATGCTTCCATTTGCCTTGGTTTCTGGTAACCAGCTGACCGATCATCTCGGCGCAGGGCAGTTGCTGTCTTTCTATTTAAACGGCGGCTTCGTCCCCCGTTTGTCTTTCCACGTCGCAACGTTCGGCCTGCGCTAGCTTCACTATTGTTTTTTTTTTTGGCTGGCATCTAACTACGCTGGGTTCCCCCACATGGTTTTTTGCCTTGACTCAAAAGCCTGGACGCCCTCTTTCTTCTTCATTTGGTCAATCGTCAAACTTTTACCATGGCCAATTTCAAGGCCTTTACCGACAAGCATAATGTCGCACACAAGCTGTACAAGAGCTCTTTGCTCAATACCGTTTGTCTTGTCGCCGGCCTGTCCATCTTCTTCTTCGGCTACGACCAAGGTCTGATGGGCGGTGTGAATACCACGCGGAACTATGCCGAGATCATGGGCTTTGGACACTGGGACGAGGAACAGGGTATCGTTGTGGTGGACAAGCCGTTACTCCAGGGCGGCATTGTAGGTGCATATTCCCCCATATAGGACTTTGGCTGACAGGTTTAGGTTGCGGTCTACTACCTTCCCGGCACCCTTGCAGGCTGCCTGCTAGGTGGCTGGATGGGTGATCGCTATGGACGCATTGCCACCATTGGTCTCGCTTGCATCTGGTGCATCTTTGCCGCTGCCCTTCAGTCTGCCGCTCAGAATGCGAATTGGATGTTTTGCGCGCGCGTGCTGAACGGCATCGGCACTGGCATTCTCAACGCCATCACCCCCGTATGGGCCACTGAGACTGCTGCACACACCTCACGCGGACAATTCGTTGCTTTTGAGTTTACTCTTAACATCTTTGGTGTGGTTGTTGCCTACTGGCTCGAATTGTAAGTAATCGATGCGAAAGTAAGTATGTGGCATAGAGCTAACATGCCTGCAGTGGCACGTCTAAATACCATGACCCAGAATCGTCCTTTATATGGCGCTTTCCCGTCGCTTTCCAGATTTTCCCGCTTGTTCTTCTTTTGTCCGTGATTTGGTTTATGCCTGAGTCGCCACGCTGGCTTGTCAAGGTCGGCCGTGAGGAAGAAGCCCGCTTCATTCTCGGCCGCCTGCGAGGCAACGAGGGCGAAGAAGGCGAGGCGGCCGAAGCGGAGCTCCAAGACATAATCAACATCAAGAATCTTGAAAACGATACATCCGAGCAGCAGAGCTACTTCCACATGTTCTTTGGTATTGGCTCAGGAAAGCTGCATACGGGCCGCCGCGTGCAGCTTGTAATTTGGCTGCAGATTCTCCAGGAATGGATTGGTATTGCAGGCATAACCATTTATGGCCCTCAAATCTTCACCATTGCCGGAATTGGGGCCTCTGACCGTCTTTGGGTCAGCGGCATCAACAATATTACATACATGGTTAGCGGACACGGCGGATGGATCACAGGAAAAAATTGCTAACGGTTCCCAGCTTGCCACCCTCATTTGCGTATTCACTTTGGACCGCATCGGTCGTCGCTGGACTCTGTACTGGGGCGCTGTTGGTCAAGGCATCTGCATGTTTGCGGCTGGGGGTCTTGCCCGGGCCACTATCAACGCCTCCGACGCGAACCGCGCTCAGATTGGTGGCGCCGCAACCTTTTTCGTCTTCCTCTATACCGCAATTTTTGGTGCCACCTGGCTGACTGTACCTTGGCTATATCCTGCCGAGATCTTTCCGCTCCAGGTGCGCGCCAAGGGCAATGCCTGGGGTGTCGTTGGCTGGTCTATTGGCAACGGCTGGTGTGTAAGTATATTTCCACAGTCAAGCCAGTAACTCATGACACGAGTAAACTGACATGTGTGCGTTAGGTTCTACTTTTGCCCACCATCTTTGACAAGCTCAACGAGAAAACGCTGTACATTTTTGGCGCCGTCAACATTCTCTGCATTGTGGTCGTCTGGGCGTTGTATCCCGAGTCCAACCAGCGCACGCTCGAGGAGATGGATCTTGTTTTTGCCAGCGATAGCATCTGGACGTGGGATGCTGAGCGCAACTTTGCGAAAATTAAAGCCGAGAACCCAGACCTCATCAAGAGCCACAAAAACACCCGCGGCGTGGATGACCCAGAGCGCGGCATCTTTGGATCGCGCCGCGCGAGCAGGGTGTCGGCGGTACAGCCCGCGGTGGAGAAAGAGACTACAGTTGAGAATGTGGAAAACTCGGCACCTGCTCACCACTGACATCTCGATTTGGGTCCTCTGCGTATCAGATCCCAATTCACTGAGTCGCAAATTGTATCATAACACCCCGTGCTCACGGCTGGCGTTGGTCATGCCATCACGCCGATTAGGCGGTTAATCGAAGCGCCATGTACTTATAGACGAATGTTATGCAGCTAATCTTAAAAAACTTGTATTGCAGCCCTTTTTCAGGCAAAAGACGCATGTCCACCAATTCATGGCCAGAAGCACAAGCTTCCTCGACGGATACAAGGCTACCGTACCAAGCTGTGTTCGCGATGCTCGCCATGTACTTTCCAAAATGTCGACAAGGTAGCCCCAGCCACTCGGTTGCACAAAGATGAGGAGCAAAAGCCCTATTTATCAGGACGCGTACGTTTTGGATAAAGTGTCAAGAGTCTAGGCCAAAGCCACGTCAGCGAGTGGCTCTATCCATCGAGGATCAGCAATGTAACCCGCATCTTCATGGAGAAGGCTACCCGTCACCAGCAAGTGGCCAAGTATTGAGTTGATTTTCAGTCAAGCCTCAATACTTGATTGTTTTTGAACTGGTAGTTATAGCTTGTCATGTTCCCTAAAGCTAACTATCTGATTTCAACGATTCCCAAATCGTCACGACCAAGGTCGCGACAAGAATGCCGAGCTTCGGTGCAGACTAGACAAACCAAAACAGCAACCTCACCAAGCTGAAAAAAAAAAAAAAAAGCAGCCATCTACTTCTTCACCGTCGCCAGCTTTCCCCTCACCGGCACATTCTCCTCCCTGCCCACCTCAGGCAGCCCTTGCAGCTCGACCCCCTTCTGGAACACCAAGCAATGCGTGCTCCCTCCAAAATGAAACATGCCCAGCTCCTGGCCCTTTTCAAGATGCTGCCCTTCCTGCACCGTCACATCACAGGTGCTCACCTCATCCATGCCGATGCCTACAAACGCCACGAGCCCGATATCCTCATTATCCGCCTCGAGCACAATCACCGCCCGCGCCGCCATGCACGCCAGGTACCCCTGCGCGACGCTGATGCCGCCCGTGTCAATCTCGGTCGTCCTCTCCGCATCCCTGCCGCCGGGCCCCTCAAACAGCGGCTCGGAAAAGTACGTGCCGTCGACGACAAACGCGCGCCTGACGATGCCGGACACGGGGCTGTGCCAGCGGTGGTACGACAGCGCAGAGAGAAAGGCCTGGTAGACGGTGCCGCCGACAAACGGGGCCGCGAGCGCCGAGTCGTGCCCCAGCATGTCGAGGAGCGAGTAGCGCTGGCCCTTGGCGAAGAAGTGGTCGCGCAGCAGGGCGTTGTGCTGGATGTTGAAGACCTTGGACTCGCAGGCGTTGGCAATGACGGATGAGTCGTCGGGGCTGGCGACGGGACGGGCGGCGTCGTGGACTTTTCGGGTAAAAAAGTCTGCAAAAAGTCGTGATTTAGTATTTCTTTTTCCTCTATTTTCCCTTTTTTTTTATATATATTTATTTTTTTCCCTCCCGTGCTTTTTGTCTTTTGTTCGTTGTCGAATCTTCCTTCATTGTCGCATCTTTACTTCGCAGAGAGAGAGAGAGGGGGGGGGGGGGGGGTGAGCGACCAAAACGTACCATCCCAAGACTTGTAGCCCATGTGCTTTGCGGTAGGATCGCACGCAAACATTTCTTCAAAGCTGTGGTCGGACTTGTACGGCGCATTGGCGACTTGCAAAAGATCGTGACGGCCCGTCTCGCCGAACCAGCCCGTAGTGTGGTCTCCCAGAACAGACGCCGACGCGGGTGTCTTGATAACAAGTCAGCACGCGTCGTTACATCTTGCATCTTGCACGAAGCCAACTCACCTGCAGGTATTTGCCCCATTCATTGAGGACTTTTTTCAATGCCTTGTTTACATCCGGGTCCAGAAACGCCGCATGTCCACTGTTCCCAGGTCAGTCTCTACCTACATTTTCATGCTACATCCTTTTGTGCTTCTCTCGTCTTCTCTCTTCCTCTCTCTTCCCCTCTATGCATATGCCATCAACTCACCTTGGCGTCCCCATCGGATAGTCAAACACCGCACACATCGGCACCCCCACCACGCCCATCGCCGCCGCCGTCTGCGTCCACTCCGGCGCCCTCGTCACAATGTGATTCAGCACTTTGAGCATGTGCTCATAGTCCCGCACCTGCTTCTGGCCCGCCGGATCCCGCAGGTACGGCGCCTTGCGCGGCACCTCTTCAAACATTTGCGTAAAGTACATGTACACCCGCGCGTTGCCCTCAATCAGCTCGCGAAACTCTTGCAGCGCGGGCGTGAGTCCGCCAGTGGCCGTGCGGCCCGAGTCGACAGAGTCAACCACCTCGGCGAGGTACTGTCGGTGGATGCGGTGGTCGGCCGGCAGCCACGCGCCGGGTCTTTGTTGCAAAATTGCAGGTTAGTATATACGGCCTTGCTATGGGGGGTCCAAAAGATGGATGAAAGGGGTTGTTGCAGCTCACTTGTATCTTCGGTACTCCAAGGGAATATCATGATGATCGCCGTGCTGATGAACCATGGTTGCTAGATGTTGAAGGAATGGCTGTTCAAGATTGAAAGAAAAAAAGGCTTCAATTACTTGAAGAGTCGAAAGAGGTTTAAAAGGGATCACCAGATCTTACTTTGGTTCTATTATATAACTGCTCAATTCGAAGCTTCGCTGCCGCGTTATCCGGCGCGCGATGCTGAGCCTCCTCGTGGTGATGTGCAGATGACGTACATGACCAAACTCACCCGGTTAAACCACGCACTCGGATATACGGGCGGCATTAGCATTGCCGAATTTGCCCTTGCACATTTATACAATGTAAGCAGACGTTCAGAGTATATAATAGTCTACCTTCTGGTCACAGATGATTTGTTTCGCGCAGGTTCTCCTTAAAGAGGCTGCCTTGCTAGCTAGGCGAGGCTTCGATTGCAAGTTCATTGATTATTAGTTAGCTTCCATTCCACGTGTGTGGGATACCCCATAGATCTATGAGACAATGAAGCGTGCAAAGCGTGGGGGGCATTATGCTCCGCAGATGTTTTAGAGGTATTGGGACGGTATGTCTAGCTGCCCGAGACAGTGTTTCGTTGCATGTTGGGATGGAAATTCCCAGTCTGGGCCGACATTATTTCAACAGTTCTGTCAGTCATGAGCCAGCATTGAGGCTCAATGACCTGTTAGCAGCCTCACTGAGTTGAATGGATGCGCTATTGTGGTATCCTCTCGTGTTGGGCTCTGTTCAATAGATGCCCAAGAATCGGAATTCCACGTTTGAGTCATGCGTGGTTCTCCTCCGCCTTCTGTCCAACCGCGCAACACCGTTTCGGCCAAAACTTTCAATGGGTCTCGCCTTTCTACCCGTAGATTTCATGGAATTGGTCAGCGGTTTCAGAATGTCGGACTGATAGGAAAGTCTAGGCCAGCTGCAGGCTCTTGTGCCACCACTGGCCAGCGCTAGTTAGCAAATGCTCTGCAGCTGAGGCCCGCTGCTGCAACCATGTTTCCTCGGGGGCCCTGCATGCGACGAATTGTCGGATATACAGTCCTGTAGGGTTGTGACATATCGGCGACTAGCAGGGGCAGTCCCGAATGGCCTCCTCTCACTCGTCCGAGCTACAGCAAAAGGCCGACTAGTTGTGATGGCATCCGTTGCTGGCGCGGCCAGGGCAGTTCAGCAGAGAGATGCCAAGGAATGTCAAAGAGATTCCATGACTCGAAATAGAATTGTCACAGTTGCCAAAAGAAGAGTCAGTGCGTGCGTGTGCCAGGGTCAAGACAACGACAAAGGGGCAACGATGCGTCCTGGACGCGTGCGACGTCACTCAGTACCAATGCTGTCAGAAACATGGCTTCCCTATCGTATCTGCTGGTAGCCGCAGCTTGAAACCCTGAACATGATTTCTTTCTATTCAGTACTGCATGCGAGTCTCGTAATGGGAGCGCGTGCACACAAGGAGTGCCCGAGAGCAGGTGTTGTGGAATATTTTTGTCAGTGAAACCAGTCACCCGTGTTTGCGATTCTCGCAGAACAATCGTCTTTTGTAGATTTAGGCTTCTACTCGTACCACAGCAGTTATGACCTGACGTGGCCTCAGGCGTGTGTAGCAGAGGAAGCCTCGTGTTTTGGAGTGGTGATACGTCAACGTTTGCTGCAACCCGCAGCACACTTGCGAGCCCAACGCCAGCTTAGGACCAATACAGTGGTATTATCTCCCAACAGACAACGACGAGTCCACAAGGTAGAATATGAGATTCACTGGGCCACTACAATCGCCAAACCCCGTCAACGTTCTAGCGACGAGGAGAGAATTATTCACCTACATTAAGCACAGTGCGACAGATGGCCGTGCCAAGACATTTGTGTGCGAGAGAGACCGGTGCCCAAGAAATCATATGCTCTTTGTACATGGTGAGCTGAGAAGAATGCCGATCGGAAAGCTTGAAGCGGTTTTTCCAGAGTAAGTTATGCAGGTATGCATGAATTTTGCGGCGTTGGGCAGTTGGCGAAGAGCGATGGAAGCAACAGCAGAATCACAAGGATACAGATTATTGGTCGGGCATCTGTCCGCCGGAGCTTTGACAGGCACGGCGTAGAGGGCGGAGGCGTGGTAGCGAGATAGCCATTGGAAGACGATGCTTTGCGCAAGCCGTGCGGTTGCAGCAAGGCCCCGGATTGAGGAGTATGACTGGCATAACAGCGTGCATAATGGGGGAGGCTGGTGGATGTTGGATCGGCACGAAGCATACGCCTACACAAGTGGTCCCGAGAGAAACAAGCGGCAACGAATGAGCCGGCTTGCCTGGAAGAAGAGGGAAGCTAATGCTGCAGACCACGAGTTTAGTTTCCCCTGCAGGGCATAAGCGGCAGCATCAACTAGGCAAATATGCAAAAGAACAGACGCAGTGACCCCACACAGTGCGGTGGATGGGTTTTGAAGAGCTGAAAGAACGGCGGAACGAGAGAGCGGTTGCAGAGGTTAGAGACGGGGCTCGTTGTGAGGTCGGACAAGGAAAGACGGACGGGAAGCAGGCTGCTGGTTGCCGAAAGGAAGCAGAATGCTTGTCTTGCCAGAGCGGTTGAGCGGGCCAAACTTGGATTGGTCATTTTGGAATGAAAAGCAGTGTGGCTGATGACGGGGAAGTGGGACTGCGATGCCGTTGGGCGAGCAGCGAGCGATGTGAAGCTTGTTGCGAGAAACTGACCAATATCGAGTCGAGAAACGAATCGCTGGGATGTGAGTCTTGCGAGACATGCGGCAAGTCTGGGCGCCAGAGGAGAATGGTGCTGCCCAGGAATTAGTCACGGAATTGAAAAGATGAAGCCGAATCTGCAGATATGATACGATTCTGACCGTGAGCCGAGTATTGGAGGCAGAATGGATCGGGCATCTAGATACTTTGTTGCTTTGGTCGGCGACGGTGTGATGGCCGCTCCGCCGGGAGAGGGACGCAAAGGTGGGTTGAAGAGGGGTGTAACGAGCCAACGAGCGATGGTCTTCTCCGCGGTTGATGAGGCGAACTGGCTGGTGGTGGTGCAGATTGGTGTTCCACGTTGTCTCTGACGCGCGGGAAGGAGGGATGTCTTGGTCCGGGCCAAAAAGGGAAATGGTAGTGACAAAAATAGACGGCAGCGACAAGGGGACGTTGGAGAGTAAGACACGGAGAAGGACAGGGTGGTGAAGAAGCGGGACGGAAAATAACGAAACAAAGAGGTAATTGTATGATGTAAAAAGCAAAAGTTAATGGATGGTAATGGATGAATGAATGGGTGTATGGATACCTAGGTACCTACCTACTGCATGGATGGATGGGGTGGCAAGCAAACGCAGCAGTGAAGCTGGCAGCTGGCAGCTGGCAACGCGCCGGATATCGCCAATTGACACTCGGCCGGTGATGATGATGGACAATTAAAGGTATAAAACTCGATACGTTTTTTCATGTACATATCCAGATCTTCGGTGTGCAACTCCCATGGCGGATCTGTATTGTGTATGGAAAAAAAAAAAGAAAAAAAAAAGAAAAAAAAAAGGAAATCTAGCGCAATGATGTACTTGAATTGCAATCGCAGCTGGCAGCAGTAGCAGGGCTAGAAAATGCACCAGTGCATCGGGACAGCTGAAGCCGGTGGCCATTCAATAGGTAGGCGTGTCGCTTCTCAGACAATGCACCGTGTCTGCAAATGCAAAGGGTCTAGGCAAGTAGGCGACGGGCGTTTCCATGCCTCACAATGCTGGTTTGGTGGTTTGGTTGGGATGGTGTCTGGTTGACCATGCATCTACTTGCAGATGCAGGGCTCAGCCTCTTTTCAAGATTGAAACGAAGAGCGCGAAACATGCAGGCAGCCTCACGTTTTCAAGGTTATAGCAGGCTTGGGGTTAATTCAGCCTTCTGTTTTGTTTTGCCGCCCATGTGCATGCGGTTATATTCCACCAGCAACTCACCTGGTATAATATGCGGCGGCCCGACCGGGACGGGGAACATTGGGCTGGCGTTGGTGGCACAAGGGGCAGCTCAAGAAAACGACTAGGGCAAGAACCGGCAGATGAGTATTTCGGGGGCAACAGAGGTAGAAGCAAGGGACAATATATAGGTCGGGTTGTTATAGCACAGATTATCAGTAGATGTTGGTGGCTATTCATGTGAATGAAGTCGGGGTAAATGGTCCAGGAAGGGAGTCGAGCCAGCCCATCTATATGTCGAGAGCCAATGTAACAGGGTGGATGGTGCATTTGTGGGTGCATTTGGTGGCTGGTGATTATCGACGTCGGTTCGCTGCCGTTTCTGGCTTGGCTTGTCGGATGTATGCCTTTTATTCCACAAGGGGCTGTTTTGCGAGTTTGGTACAGATGTACGTATATACGGGTTGCTTTGCAGCGGCTGCTGCCTTGTCTAGTTTGTCGTGTCGGTGTCGGGTCAGCCTCAGACAGGAGCGCAGCCCAACTGGGCCAGATTCGAGACATTGCCCTTGAGTGATTCGCGTGCGGCCAGGGTGTCCAGGCACCGAGACAAAGACACAACGGCATGGGCAGGGGATATGGAAGACCAAGGGCAGGACCGCAAGCGCATGTGGTGGCGCGCCGTTAGGGCAGCCTAATCTGGTAATTCTGGTGCAGGCGGGACGGAGCCGGCGAGTGCTTAGTCGTGGCCATTGGAGCAGTCCAGGTGGCGTCCAGGGTGGGCGAATCCATGTCGGGTACAACAGTAATTAGCGTGGGCGATGGCGCGGGTGCAAGTTGTGATGGGCGGCGGCGATGCGTGGTAGTGGCGGTATGCGTGGCAAGATGTTGGTGGGTGATGGAGATGGTGGTGGTGGTGATGGGCGGTATTCGCAGGCTGCCGAGGTGGCCGAGCAAGGTGAGGTTTGCCTGCACAATGGGATATTCCATGGGCATATGAGTAAAGCGCCACATCAGATTGGCGTCGGCTGAAGTCTGAAGACGAGAAGGCTCTGGTAATGATAAGTAATAATAAAGGAAGAGGGAGATGGTCCGTGGGCGCAGGATAACGGTGGGCTGGTGGATGGTGGCCACATGCGTGCCCGCCCCTTGTCATGATAACTTGTGCCTGTGCAACTGTGCAGATGTGCCAGAGTGTACAAGTGTGCAATTCCATCCGTACAGTCGTGATAAAAAGTTCAAATAGGGATTGTCAAGGCGAATTGGCGGGCTGCAACTTTTTGAGAGCAGGCTACCTAGTTGAACAAGGCAAGGCAAGCAAGGCAAGGCAAGGCGAGGCGAGGCGTGCAGTTGTGTTTTATTGTGCCTTGGACGGGCTGGTGGGCTCGTATTTGGGGCATGGCGGCAACCCTCCACTTTGGGGTGCATGTTCCACCAGAATGCATCATGATGATAAATGGTAAGTTGTTTTTGTTGTTGTTGTTGTTGTTGTTGTTGTTTTGTTGATGTTTTTGCTGCATGCATTGACTGACGTGTTTGTTTGGTGATGATGGTGAGGAAAAGAGTATTCGTAAAGGCAAAGCCACATATTTGCGCCACAGCACCGCCAATCCTCAACGTTAAAAGGTAGAGCCGTAGAAGCAGAGGCTTATTTTTGGCGAGACAGGTCTTGTACTAAGAATAACCAACGTTGGTGCCCCTGCCGTTGCTGCTACTGGCTGCTGCTAATCCGTACTGTGCTGCTACTGGCATGACGGTCAACTTTAACAATTGACGCTTTACCTATTTGTCTTTCCCTACTCCATCCCAGCTGACTGGCAGTGACTGCCACTGCCTACCTACGGATTACTTACCAGCAGTATGGATCCCTTTTTACTACCTACCTAGCTTTCTAGGTAGCCAGTCAGTCATCAACCGTATTCTGCCTGTTCGCTTCAGCCCCTCCTCCGACCTCGTCACTCTCCCCTCTTTTGCGCTTTTGCGCTTTCGTGTTTTGCTCTTTTCCTCTCTTGGCTCTCCTCCTTTCCCTTTCTCTTCCTCTCCTCCTTTGAATCATCACCACATTGCTTCGTCCTACCTATTCCATCCTTTGCCATACTTTCTTCTGTCAACTCTCCTCCCCCCCCTTCATCGCACCCCTCCACCTTCCTCCCCCTCCCCTCCCCTCCCCTTCCCCCTTGACCCCTTCACACCCAATTGCACTTTTTTCCACACCCTCCCCTTGCCCATTGATTAATTTACTTATTTTTTTTTTCTCTTTGGCGGGCCGTTGTCCTCACCTCAAGGTCCCCCGTCTTCACACCATCTCACCTTGCTACACCTGCGTCTGATCCCCGTTGCCTCTTTCTTTTTTTTTTTTTGGTCCCTTTCCCACCGAGGCTGTGTCTGAGCAGAGAAATTGGGCGGCAGAGAGGAAACAAGCAAATCAATAGCCCTGGTATCTATCTATGGTCCGATCATTCGTCGTACTATCCCCGGCATTCGGCAGTCGGGGCTTTGCATCGCCCAACATCATCAACCATCTACCTGTGGCCACTCTCTTTTAATAACTCTTGGCCAGCTTGCAACCTCTTCTTTTAACGCTCGCTTGTGTCATTCGTTTTCCGCCCGCTATACAACCACCACAACTCATCATATACTTTCGACTAGCCGTTTTCTCTTCAAAGCCTCAAAACTTCTTCTTTTTTCGGCCTGTTGTCATCTTCCCGGAGCACCACTTGGCTGTGTGTTTGCTCTGCCTTGCTTTTGACTAGCTCGACACGCGTCCCTGTGGCCATCCCGTCGCCGCCTCGTCGCCATCATATCGTCTACCATATATACTCTTTCCCGCCAATGCGCCTCGTCTCGTCACCTTGCTCGCACACCTAACTCTTAGCCACCAATCGGCTTCCGCCTCGTCGCAACCCAATCAACTCATCCGCTTACCGCATTCCTGCGCTTCCCTGTCATCGCCATACCCGCTGAGGCTCCCTCGATTGTCTGCTCCGCCATACTTGGTCCTCCCTCGCAAACTCTATTCTTATTTAGGTCCGCGCCTATTCTATCAGCCCTCCCCCGCGGGTCCACGCCCACGCCCACGCACACCTGCCAGCTCGCATTGTTGCCCGATTCTGTCGTTCGACTGTACCACGTTTGGGCATCTTGAATCGCCGCCCTTCATCGCTGCCTTTTCTACATTACCTTCTCCCCACACCTTCTTGGCGCCTTTGCACCCCTGTGCTGCTGCGCTGCACCTTGGCTAGTCTTCAGCCTCCACCTTCACCCACCTCGTGTCCTTGTCGTGCTTCCTCTTGAAGCTCTAACGCCGCTCTCACGCCGCTTCCACAAACTGTATTGAAATATCACTCGTTTCAAACAGTCCTTTTTTTGTGTCAACACATACTACAGCTGTTCTTGGGCCATCAACCTCGATCTTTGTCTTGTCAATTCGTCTCACCTACCCGAAACTTCTCTTGTCTCTTCAGTTGACTTGTCAACCTTTCTCGTTATTATCCCCCGACTTCATCACCCGACATGCCTAAATGAGCTTGGAATGCTCCATTTATAGATTCCGCACGCCCCTTTTGGTCCGTCTCCGCCACCGTTCTTGAGCTGGCCGCCACATCCAGCTTGCTTGTCGATTCCTCCACCTTGCGCATTGACAAAGGGAAAGGAAGCCAGTTCAAGTCGATACTGCTCACTCACACGACCCGTATGCTTACCCTCCCCCTCTTCTGCCAGCCCCGGTTTTTTTGTCTTTTAACATGGCTTGTATTTCTTTTCCAATTCCTCTGTCTCTGTATTGATCTGCTAATTTCTACACTTATTTTGCACATATTTGCCGCTATTCTGGACCTGTTGTCAAATGTCTTCCTTTGCTCTTGCACGCCTCTTACTTCTTCCTTGCCCGCTACATGACCTCGCTCAATGACAATATGCTGACGCTTCAGAACCAGCCAACACCTTCGTACGGATATAGACCTACTCATGACCTGCCGACACCGCCCCCGGCCATCTACTCCCCAGTCCTAACCTCTTCCTTGACTGCTTCCCCGCAATCTTGTCGAGAGCCTCCAGGTCCTCGCATTATGTCGGCACCTCACCGTGGCCTTCCGCCGCCCCCGGCCATGTCCTTGACGCCTCAGCAAGCTCCAACTCCCCACCCGCCCGTTCTCCCACCGTCTCACCAGCCTCCGCCTCCCGTTCACCACAGCCAACAGCCTTCAATGCCGCCGCAGTCTCACCCTGCACCTCATCCTGCACCTCTTCATCACCACAGAGATTCATGGGCTGCCACTTCCGCCCCTCCACCTCCGACGTCTTTACCGCCCCCGCCACATCACTGGTCTACTTCAGATGAGTCTATGCGCTTCTGGCTGCAAGCCCGGACCGAAGAAGAAAGAACGCGGCAGGAACAGGAGAAGACAAGACAGGAAGGACTTCGTTTAGAACAACGCAAGATTGAAAGTGACATGCTCAACTCTTCTCTAAACGGTGGAATCCCTCCTCCCATGATTCCTTTGGTCTTTACTGGCATGGCCAGTGGCGGCGTTCTACCCCAAGCTGCTTTGGACTGGGCTCAACAATACATGGCCTCGCAATCCCAGTATCATCAGCTGCCTGCTCCGCCTCCTCGACCAATCTCGCCCGAGTCCCATCGTGAGGCTGCTGCTCCCTCTTCGGCTTCATATCACCCACCCAATCTTCCACCGCCAGTGCAGGGAGGCACATACGCTGCTTATGCAACTTCACCGACAAGGCCTCGGGGATCGACTGTCTCTGGCCAAATGACTCGCCCAGCTGCCGGTTCCAATATCTCGTCAGCAGGGTCAAACACACCTCAATCCGCAGGGCTTCAACCAAGCACCTCGACACTGGGCCCGTTTCCGCCTCATCAGTCTGGCGCGGGGCAGTCATCGCAGCAAGACTCTCAACTCTTCTTTCATCACTGGCAACCTCCTGTAACACAGCCAGGGCAATCCTCGGGGGCATCAAACAGGCCCAGCAGTCCAGCAGGCGAGTCACACAAGAAGCGCAAAGCCGGAGCAGATCCGTCCCACCACAGCCGCACGAGCAGCACGCAACGTACACGATCCCCGCCGTCTTTTTCTCAACGCGATTTTGGAGGCGCTCCAACCCGGAAGTTACACAAACGGCATAAAAGCGACGTTTCTTGGTATCACGGGCCCCGACATGGCATGGGGTCCAGCCACGACTCGGCACACCGCGCTCGAACTCCTGCACAGGATAACTCTTCGACGTCGTCCAAGGATCGAGAGCTAGCTGAAGGTAGTACTCTGAAGTGCTTAATCATGTCATTTCCACTAACCTTTAAAAGGATCTCGCCGAGACTCACAGCCAGAGACGTATTCACGGCCTCGTCACGAAGATGAAGGACAATCCCGAGACCGCCAACGAGATCGAGAACGAGAACCCACTACTGGCCCAGGTGAAAGGGCCGCGTAGCATGTCGAGCTCTTGTAAAGGTTTTGCTTTGCTCAAACATGCATCATGTTTACACGACACGAATCTTATGAACAAGTCACGTCGACAAGAACGAATTTTCTTTGTCACTTGCGTCATTTCAGCATGGGAATGCGGGACATGATAATGATGATGATGCACGTTAGTGTATCGTGATGCAATTGGCATCAAAGTTAGGATGCGCTACTAGGCTGCGTCTTTTTCCCTTCTGCCTTGCTGGGTTGTGTCCATTTTGGAAGCCGTATCTGGAACTGCGGTTTGGCCTTTTTTCACCTTTGCTTTTTCACAACTATGGTCTTGTTATAACTATAGTGTTGTCACAATTTTCGTTTCATATGCTGTCATTTATCTGTACTTGATCTGTTATTTTCTTCTATTGCGTCCAACCGCTTTGTTTAAAGCAGGCACCACATTTGTGTTTTTTTTTTCTCCTTCTCCTCTCTTTTGCTTGGGAAACGCTGCAACGTCTTGGCGAAACGGAACTGGTTATCGTTGGGATGATGCGAGAGCGGATCCGCGATGAGACTTGCACACTGGAGTTTTGAAAATGTATATAGAAAAGCATATGAATCCATCTTGGTCATGATGGGCTCGGACTTTTTATCATCTCACTCGAACAATCTGCAAATAAGCTGCCTTTTTTTTTTATTGATACTACTAATCATGAACAACCCCGTGCGTAATGGTCTCTGTGAGGAGGACCGTGAAGAGGTAGATTTTGGTACAACAAAAGTTTTGTTTGTCTAATTCCCTTTTAATTTCGCGTCCGCACCACCAATAAACTCCTCGTCACTCATGCAATGATTTTCCAGTGGTTGCTCATACTTCAATTGCACCTTGAAGAAATGAGAGCCTCGACTACATCAAAATTCATTATCCCTTTGCTGAAAAAGGGGGGAAGAAAACAAAAAAGGGTAAACGGTGGACAACAAAGGGAGGGTATAAGAAAAAAAAAAAAAAAAAGGACAAAAAGGGAAGAGGAAATGCTAGGCTAAAATGGCAAGTGCTCTTTTTTGCGCTGCAATCCCGGGGAGGGGGGGGATGGGGTATCTATCGTGATGGTAAGATTTAGAAAGAAAAAAATAGAAAAAACATGACAACATAGGAAAAAGGGAAACAAGGAATGTATTGGTCAGAGAGTTGGCTACTTGAGGGGTATGAGAAGGAAAAGAAGGGGAAAAAAACACCAGAACCAAAATCATATCCATCCATGCTAGAAAAGGAGCAATGCTATGAAGAAAACATGAATTAAAGGTCAAGAGGAAAAAGATTCATGACCGTTTCTTAAGCTGAGTCTTCCACTCGGCCCTCGTCACCTTCATGAGCAGGTCCTCATCCTTGACAGGAATCCACGCCGTGAGCGCCTTCATGGCATTCTCAAAGTCGGAATCGAGGAGCACCTCGCGGAGGGCCTGTATAATGGCCGCGCTCGTCGCATGCAGGACATCGAGCCCGCTGCTGCTGCTGCTCGGCGCTGTTGTTGCAGACTTTTCCTTGGTAATGGATGGCAGGGACAGGTGGCTCGTGGTGCTCGTCGGATCCGCGGCGGCGGCGGCGGCGGGCGTTGGGGGCAACTCGCCCTGAGCGGCGTCGCCTAGGAGCAGGAACACATCCCAGACGCGCAACTGCGCAGCAAAGGGGATTGAGAGGTTAAACAGTGTGAGGTACCAGCGGGTGCCGTAGGCGGTGCTGTCGATGCACAGGTCAGCCATTTTGCGGGCAACGTCCTTGTGAAGCCAGGTTGTCTCGAACTCGCGCAGCGCCGCCATGAGGCCCTCGAAGCCGGGCTCGTAGAGGCGCTCGAGCCCCCGCAGCTGCCACATGCGCACGAGCATGACGAAGCTCTTTTCCTCGTCAAAGTAGCAGAGAAGCGTCGCCGCCAGCGAAGCCATGCCCTGGACGTAGCCCGTTTCTTGAAAGTACAGTGATAGGGCATGGAGTACGCGAAACAGGAGACGCTGGCCGCCACGGTATCGTCGTCGAAACATGATGTGGCGGCTAATGGTCCGAGGCACGTCGAGGTCGATTTGGATGTCGTCGGCCGAGGCGCTGTCCTGTAGGCGACGAAAGGCGGCGGTAATTTCCTCCTCGGTGGCGGAGCCCGGATGGTCCTTGGCCGACGTTGCGAGAAAAGACCACCAGGCGGCGGCGCGCCAGCGATCGGGGATGCCCTTCCATGTGCGCTCGATGAGCTTGGGATTCTTGGTGTCAAAGTCAAATTCCATGCCTTGGCCCTGCTCCCCCTTGCGCGTGACGCGAGCCATGCGCCGCCACTTTTCGGACCGTTCAATTTCCTTGCGCTTGAGGGCCTCGGATATCTTTTCGACGTGTGCCTCCTCGACACTGTCTTGCAGGCTCGGCGAGACGGTCAGCATGTCGCCGGCCTCGTCCATCCACCGACGATTTCTATTCTGCGGGAGCAGGTTACCGGCCTGGCGAATGACGGAGCGTGAAGAGCGAAACGAGACTAGCGAAGCTTGAGAGTGTTGGGTATTCAAGGAGCGCGCCGAGACTTTGCGGCTGGGCAGGCGTCCCCCGCTGTGGGAGGAGGTGAAGCCCATGGGGTCGCGCTTGCAAAGGACATTGCGGCGACGCGGCGAGTGGTGTAAGGAGCGCGAGTCGGTCGGTGTGCCAACGCGCGAGTGGCTGCGCGGAGTGCCAATGAAGCCATAACGGTCAACCATGGTGCTGTCGAGGTCGTCCCAATCCTCAAGGCCGCCGGCCGGGTCGGCGGGTTCCTTTCCGGCAGGATGGCCATTATTGTACTGCGACGAAGAGCTTACGGATCTTGGAACGGAAGAAGCTGGTGCGAGAGTATTTCCGTTTCTGGGTGTACGAAATGCAAGAGTCAGTATAGTTTGAGGCTGGATAAAGAGCGGCCGCAATAACCGGGGCGCGCTTAGGATGATCATACGCAGCGGACTCGTCGTCTTCGGTCAGGACCTCGGGGTGTGGCTCCAAGCGGTCGCAGTACGAGTGTCTGTCTCGTAAAGACGCGGTGGTGTCGCCCAAGGCATACAGCTGCCTGACTTTTTGCGACTCTTGTTCGACGTCGGGGGTCATGAGCTGGATGTCTGGTACGGGCGAGGCGACGCGGGGCGGCGACACACGGACCTCGTCTTGGCCGGCGACGCAGCTGGCGGGCGATGAGGCAGGCCGGTGGACGGCGGCGGCGACGGACGAGGGCTGGGTGGGCGTAGCGCTGCGGTCGTCTTCGGTGAGGGATAGGCGGTGCATGGCGCCGACGTTGTCGGGGTCAAACATGAGGCTGCCGCGCTTGGAGAAATGTAGAGAGGAGAGAAAATCGTCATCCAGCAGGCTCTCGGTGGGAATGTCAATGCCTAGGGGTGAAAAGTCGGCGGCGCTGTCGCGGTCGGGGTCAGAAGAAGAAGACGACATGGCCTGCGACGATCGGGAGGAGCTCTGCGCAGGGGACACGGCTAGCTCTACTAGTGGCTGAAGCTTGGCGGGGGCTGGGGCCGGGGTCGCGGTACCAGGATCAAGGTCGGCAACGGTGTTTTCGCGGCTGGCAAGGCTAGAAGTAATAGCAGGGCTCGTATGCCTACGATTACTTTGACCAGCAGTCGAGCCGCCCCCCACTTGGGAGACGCTGTGCCAACGTCGAGGGGTTGTTGTCGGCGCGGGCGCGTGCTCGTGTTGAGGGTAAGCCGTGGTGGCGCCGTCGTCGTGGTCGCGGGGGCCGCTCCAAAAGGGGAGGCGCAGGCTGTGTCGCTTGAGGATCTTGCCGCGGCGGGACGGAGAGCGGGCGGGCAAAGGGGGCGGCGAGGCAAGGACGGGAAGGAAGTCGGTGGCGGTGATGCTGGTGGCAGCAGGATGTTTCGAGGAAGAGGGAGAAGAAGGGGAGGAGGATGAGGACGAGAAAGAGGTAGAAAAGGGTAGATCGAGGGGAGCAATAACAGATGCTGTCCTCGTCTGAGAGGCCCCAGCGGCTGTAACAGCCACAAGGCTATCGTTATTATTAGTGGGCGTTCCAGTGGCACAGGCGCTGTTACTAGCAGCGGTGCTAGCGCCCAGCCTGGCGGTGCAGCCCGTGGCAGCCCGCACCTCGTTTAAGCTTTGGCGGCGCGGTTTGGCATTGCCAGAAATAGCAGCAGAGCTGGTATAATTTACCAACGCGGGGCTTTGTTGGTGCGAGGCTGCTGCCGAAACGGCGTCATTAGACCGCCGCCGCCGCTTCTCGACAAAGCAGCCATCGTCGTCATCATTATTGTCGTTGACTTGCCCAGCCACGTCGAGACGCTCCTCCTCGAGAATCGTGTCCTTGATGATGGCGCTGCCGTGGCCAGAATCCCGCTTCCACTCGTCGAGCAGAGGCTGTCGCGGAGAGCGCAGCGCGGGGTGCTGCTCCGTGGGGGGGGGCACGACGGGCAAGTTCAGACGCGACGGCGGCGGCGCAACGACGATGACGCCGCTGGCGCCGTGAATAGAGGTGGCCGCGGTCCCGGCCAGCGAGACGGCGGAGATGGATGCCGCGCACGAGTACCCCGAAGACGACGTCGTGGTTGAGCTGGACGGCGAGCGCTGCAGCGGCGACGGCCTGGGACGTGCGGACGAGGGAGTGGCGGTGGTGGCCGGGCGCGGCGTCGGGGTGATGTGAATAGGCGGCTCGGCGGCGACGGTCTTGTCGTAGCGGAAACCAACCAGGCTGGAGTCGTCGCGAAAGGTTGGCTTGCGGACAACGGCAGGCCTGCTGCCGGACCTTGCTGAGCTGAAGCGTGTGGGCGGCGTCATGACGGCCGAGACTTCACTCGTGTGGCGTTTGTTGCCGGGAGCTGCGAGCAGCGTGTGCTAAAAAGTCAAGAGCAGCTAGGTGGTGAATGTGAGGAAATTGGCTCGGCACTGGGTGTTTCGTTGTCGAATCTGTGCAACTTGAATTTGCCCCCCCAGATCTTGCCTCTGTCGGCTGTGGCGCATACAATGTCGTTGTCTAACCAGTGTCAAAGACGGGAATGGCCGAGTTTTGAGCTTCTATGTAGACCTTTGGAAACAGCGTACGAGAGCCGGAAATAGACAAGGGCGTTTTAATCTGGTTCGATAGATGGTGATTTCTCGACAGCGTGTAAAGCAGGCCGGACAAACGACAGTGTAAATCGAGGCGCAAAGGTGCAGATGGCTGGGCTATGCGAAAAGCGGTCTAGGCTGCTTCTTTGTCTTGCCTTATCAGCTGGGTTGTCTTGGATACTGGTATCCTAAGATTCTTGCGGTGAGAATGGCTGGCGACTTGGTGAAGCAGTGCAGGTGGTGAATAATGGCGTGTTGTGTGTGCGTGTGTTCTGTGTGTTGTGTGTGTGCGTCTTGGTAACGGCGATACGCAAACGGCGACGAGTTGTTGGTGTTGCTGTTTGTTGTAGGAGAGCACCAGACGAGGACGAGAAAAGGGAGGGGGGACACAACTAAATGTATGGGCAAGGTCTGTAAAAAGGTTTTGGGAAAGAAAGAAGAAAAGGAAACAATGAGTCAAAAAGGTCAGAGACAATTGGTACACATGGCACAGCGACAACACACACACACACACACACACACACACACACACACACACACACACACACACATACAAGGCACGCACGCGCACACATCTCACGACACACCTTGTCTCTAGCGTGCCGAAAAGAGCGGCGTGCCGGCAAAAGCAGAGAGAGAGACAGGCGGACAAGCACAAGCAAAGGCCCTGGTTTAGGCTGCAAAGGGGACTCACATGCAACCATGGATCCCCGGCTCCATAGTCAGGTAGTTGCTGCAGGACTGCATGTACTCCGTACAAGCGATAATACAGTTCTCTTTTTTTTTTTTTGTAATAAATTTCTTCTTTTTGGCTACCCAGTTCTAGGCCTAGATTCCCGCCCACAAATCGCGCCTTGTCGAACCCGGCACACCCGTCTGGTTGGCACAACTCGCCTAGTGGAGACGCCAGCGCAGTAGGTGGAAACGAGTTACAAGGGAGACGCCGGTGACTTGTGATGCAGCGCCGGTTTGTGCGCCAGCGCATGTATTCTGTGTCCCAAGTCCACCAGTCTCTAACTCGCCTGTTTCAATTTTTTTAATTCTTTTTTTTTTTTTTACAGTTTCTTTATTTTATTTTGCCTTGTTCCTCTCCGAGTCTTTAGTTATCTTTCTTGTCGTCGCTACCGACCTACTCATGACTCTGATGGCCTGTTGTCCCTGTCACACAGTGTAAACGCCTGCAATCTTATGCAACCTCCGTGTTGCGCCAGCCGTTGTTCTAGCTTGGCTTTGTGCATCACAGGTACAGGAGTCAAGTCGAGACCGCAAGGTCATCACAGATGCACAGGCGCCATCAAGGACTTCAATCCCCCAAAGCATCATGTGAGCCCCGGTTTCTGAACTTGCCATGTACCGGTACCTGTTGGCTTTTCCTCCAGGTCCCTTGCCCACATCTGGTTGGCTGGTTCGACTTTTCTTAGCCTCCGGTGCCGGCAAGAAGCCGAACGCTCAACAATCCAGGCTGCCCAATGTGCTGGGTATATCCGTAGTTGGATTGTACGTATACGTACTCGCTTGTATCCTGCTGCCAACGCCGTAAATAGCCCACACACACACACATCGACAAAAAATGCAGCTAATAGGCGGGACAGCGCGGTGCGGATATCCGTCCATGCCCATTTTTGTCTTTGCTGCAGAAACCTGAGTGGCTCTCCCCCGCCACTAGCCCACTATCTTGTACGGTGTGTGTGTGCGGCCCCGAGCTAGGAACCACTGGCTCGGTGGGCTTGAACATGGCATGAACGGCTATTGAGGACCCTGTTATTGTCCCTCGAACGAGTTTTTTTTTTCTTTTCCCCTTCTTCTCGGTTCTTATTACGATGACTTGCCTTGGAGTCAGAAGCCTCCATCGGGCCCGTCGCATTGCCAGACGTTGCATAGTTGAAGCCCGTCAGCAACCAACCGATGAGAGACACGGCAGGCATTGGCAGGCAACAAGGCCACTCGATCACTGCACTGCAGCAAAGTAGACCCTGGCACACCCTGGGCAGCCAGCCCTTCTGCATTGGGCAATTAAACCATGTCCAATCCCAGCATGACAAGTTTGCCCTACTGCAGGTACCACGTCCGCCTAGTCACCGCCGCCACCACACCGCTGCCCAAAGTGGCCCAAGGTACTGGCATGTTGTGTGTACACCGCACTTCAAAGCTTTGTTCTTTCTTTCTTTTGACAAGATTGACTCTCCAGTAGCTAAAGACCCTAACTTGTTCATTCACAAGCCGAAATGACAATTTATTTCTTCTTTGGCTCGTCAACGTCGACGCAATGACACGACGTGGGAGTTGGCTCTACGTCCGTCGCACCGCGTCTTTTACACAAAGTTTGCCACTTGTGCCGGAGAATAAACCAGCCGACGTCTAGTTTAGTTGAAGCCCAGGACGATGGAGAGCTCTTTGTGTGGGGGCAACAATCCGGGAAAAGAATTAATAAAGTACGTAGATGTCAACTGACGATATGGTGGCTTTTGTTCTAGTACCACTGATTATTTTGCTTTTTGATGCCTTTTCTTCTCCAATCTTTGCACGTGCTGCATGCACTTTGATGCATGCGCCCTCCACACCGATCAAAAGAAACGAATCAGCAGGCCCAGAAACCGTTGAGAAGCTGTTCAACCACTACAACGACGCCACGCGCACTGTAACATGCAGAAAAACTCACTGGTCAAAAATAACATTACCACAACTGATGAGGGCAGGCAGCCAAGCAATAATCACAGCAGCAATCAGCGTACCCTGCCTGCCAGCCAGGAAGCCTCTGCTTGGCTGTGCGCGATTAGCCCAGCGCAAACAGATATTCGTAGTGGTGTCTTCATTTCCCTAGTCCGTGGGTGCTGAGATTTCTGGCTGCTACGTATATAGCCAAGACTATCGGGTCAAAACCGCATACGAAATGGCTACTTGCGCCTAACAAAATGGCATAGCATCGCAACGAACTTTCAAATCACAGCGTCAGACCAGACGAGGCTTACAAGGCAAAGGCGACAGAAGGATGCTTTGATGTTGAGAGGCGCGCTCCCCAATGCAATGACAGAAAATGCCCTCATATCCCACGGCAGCATCCTGTCTCTCTCTTATCTCGTTCAAAATGTCTCGTCTCAGGTCTACACCCGGCCAGCCGGCCGGCAGTTGAATCTCGCTCCCGCTGCGTTACGTCCGAGACAGCCGTTGCGCCACGAGAACACGGGTGCGATGAACGCCATCTGTCTCTCGCTCTCTGCGCCGCGCACATGTAAAAATAAACCTCGTGCAAGACCCTTGAAAGCAACAAGCCCCGGCAGGCAACCAGCGAAAAAAAAAAACCCATCTGACCGGTTTTTTACGTACCAACAATAAATACATGGCGCATGCATGTTTACCTTGTCCGAGAGAGAAAAAAAAAGCAAGCGACTCTGGTGCTGATTTGCGCGGCGCCTACTGCAACAAGCCTAGGACCCAGGTGACTGACGGGCAGCAGCAACCTCGCACCCCAACGCTAAATTTCGCCTAGCGAGGTAGTGAGTTTCTAGAACCAGTTACTGGACTAATTGATCGTGGATTTTTTTTTTTTTTTTTTTTTGAAGTGCCAGCTCATTACCTATTGCTGACTGATGACGGCGCACTCTGTTCATTATGCATCAACACCCATGTCAGGCAGCAGCGCTTTCCATGACTGTGTCTGTCCTTGATCCTCGCGACTTCTATTCCCTAGAGTAACAGCTTATTTCGGCAGCTTTTCAAGTTCACGGACCTCCAGTTGTAAATGGTAACCTGGGCGTGGGGGCGGGGTTCGACCGACGCCCGTCGCCCTTCTATGACGGAGGCAGTCTGGCTTTTTTACGCCCGCACACTCATCAACATCCACTTACAATGATACCCTGTATTGTTCGCAAGTTGCAAAGAAAAATTCTCTTCTTCTGCTTCTCCTTCCTCCTTCTTTGAGCCTGAAACAGTTGCGCACTGATGATTGTTGGAGAAGAACGTCGTCAATTCATTTCGAGTCGCTTGTAGAGCAAACCCCTTGTTGTGACTGGAAAGCAAAGCTGCGACTTGTCCCATGCTCGTGTCAACGCAGCGCCTAAATATTTACTCGGTCACAATCACATTCACCCACAAAACCCTTCTTCCCCAGTCTAATTTATCACCAAGGGTTCTAGATCAATCCTTTATGCAACCACTTTAACACAGAAGAGGGGGCCCTCTTTCTTCCCGGCGCTTCCCTTGCGGAAACCAAAAACCTAAAACCAAATCAGACGTTGGCTGGCCTGGTTGGCACAAGACCCGTTTCGTCAACGGGAACTAAACACTTCAACTGCTCCCGCATAAATGGACATGACTCTCTCTCACTGTTACGTAGCACTCGCAACGAAGCAACAGAAGAAGCACAGAAGAGGGAAAAAAAATTTCTGTCAAGACGGAAACGGAAACTAATTAAAAAAGAAAAGAGGCTGGTAAATGCCGCTCACAACTAACCAACCAGGGCTTCTGCTTCTTTGTTAGTCGTGCCCACCACCACCACCACCACCACCACCACCATCACCGCACACACCCACTTTTGCCACTGTATCTGGCATAATAGTCCCGTTCCGTTAGCCGGTTGGTGCCAAGCTTCCGGGCCAAAAATCTGCTTGTATTACTTCTTGAAGAAGGGTAGCGTAGCACGTCAACGGCTGCGGACCTGCTTTCGGGGATGCTGTACCTCAAAGAGCAAGTAATTGTAATCATCCTGTGGTTACCTCGCGGCACAACCACCCAAATTCAACTTGGCATGCTCGTACGGGTGTTACACTACTGACTGTACCAATGTTTGCTTTCGCTGACCAAGACCAACCGAGGCATTACCAACGATTACATTCAACGTATCCACACAACCACCTCGGTCCTTTATCTACAACAATACATAGTCATCTACAACAATTACCTATTACCTAGAGTTATTTTGGCCGCTTCCCAGGGAAAAGGAACCAACCAACCAGCGTAGTTTTCATCGTTGGAACACGGGGGGCATCGTCTGTTGCAGCAAGGCTCTACCCGAGATGACTGCACCTTGAAAGCTCTGTCTGGTCAGGAACAAACTGGGGGTGCAAACCACGTTGTTTTTTTTTTCCCCGACAGGGTTTCCCTGTCTGGCCACGAGTTGCAGCGGGTGAGCGATTTTTGACAACTAACGTTAGTTCTGACCCATGCTTTCCGGTGGCTTACTATTTGAGCTACCGTGTGTGTGTGTGTGAGTAAAACAGGCACAGATTCAGGTACGCTCGTCTGCGCGACAACTCCTGGTAATAAAGTAAGCCGACAACTTTATGCACCCAACATGCCGTCGGCTATTTTCGAAACGAGAAATCCACACGAGGGCAATTGAAAAACTGGCGAGAATGTGTGTAAAGGAGCTTTAAAGTTGACAAGAAAAAGAAGACGAAAAAAAAAAAATAAATAAATAAATAAAATTCGCCCGTCTTTGTGGTATTCACTGCTTATGCTCGCAGACATACACTTTACACATGCATTTTCCCAAACACAACCTCTCTCCTGCCGTTTTGTCATCGACTCCCTGTAACTACCTAACATCTAATAACTAATGACCGGGAGCAGCCGCACCAGCAAGACGCTGCACGAGGAACTGTCTGTGTGGCATTTTTTTTCTTCTTCTTGTGCAGGCCATCGTTCTCGTTTATTACTTGGGGTGTATCAGAAATGCAAGCTCCCTTACTGGCCTTGTTTAGTCTGTGCGTCGTCGTGATGGCGAACATGCAACTCGCGGCTTTGGAAACTCCCTTCTTCAAGCCGGAATCAATTTCCGCAAATTGTGAATACATTTTCAGACTACACTGGCACGCCAAAGAAACCAGGTAATAACCCCCTTTACGACCCTGCTAACGCACCGTTTCGACAAACATCGACGGCTGTTATACAGTAAGTAATGCACGCCAATCAGTCGTCATGTAAAGTATTTTGAAATGTCTTGTTTTTTAAAAAAAAAAATCAATGCCAATGCTCCCGCTTTAAACTTCTTCATTCTCCCAATCCTTCTCTGCAAACATGGGGTCCTTGCGCCCGCCACCACTCGCCACCTCCAGCTTCTCCAGGAATTCGGGCGGCACCGTTGGTATGTACTTGCGCTCCCGCTCCCTGTTGACGCCGCCAAAGCCCGCCCCGTACGAAATCAGCATATCCGTCACCGACGGCAGCGTAAACGGTAGCATCAGCGCGGGATCCATCAAGAGGTTCGGCGGCGCCTCCTCATCGTCGTCCCAGCCACCGTCCTCTGCGTCAAGGCCTCGCGCCGGTGTGCTTTGCGCGCTCGGCGGCGACGCGCTCAGGCCGTTGCCGCCGCTGCTGCTATTCTTGACAGGCGTCGACGGCACGCTCGTATCTGGGCCGCCTGTTTTGGGTAGCGGCGATGCGGCTCGGCTCCGCCGCCGGTCTCGTTTCAGAGCCGCCTCCTTTTGAATCCCCAGCA
Source organism: Beauveria australis (assembly GCA_030411535.1). Lineage (NCBI taxonomy): Eukaryota > Fungi > Ascomycota > Sordariomycetes > Hypocreales > Cordycipitaceae > Beauveria > Beauveria australis. The sequence goes on from JAPERH010000463.1 coordinate 47,560, forward strand.
GGTACTTGGTCGCGCTTTTTGGCAACCGCTTCTCGCCTACCTCTGCGCGATAATGCGTCGCTGCATGAATCAGCTGCTGTGGCGTCAGTCGTTTGAGTTGCTGCAGCGTCCCCACCAGCGCCTCGAGGTCGTCCTCGACCAGCGACGAAAAGCACTGCAGCCACTGCAGGAGCTGGATAACCGGTGCCAGATGACGCCTGCTTGCGTCTGCTGTTGTTTCTCCCGTCGACTTGGTCTCGCCCCCTTCGTAGTGCTCGGCCTGCCTGTTGTTCGTTCGAGCCCACTCTTCCAAAAGTGAAACATTCATGCGAATCTGCATTGCTTTGGTCCTCGCCAAGTATTTCCTATTTGACATGATGCGGTTGAACAGCTCAGATGCGATCCAGTATAGTAGCTGCGAAATTATTTGAGTCGTAATGACCGAGTGTATGTCGTACAAGTCCAGCACAAACACGGTAGACGATAACAGCGATGTGACGTTGCGCGGCGACGGTTTGGCTCTTTGCTTGGGCGACGGTGGCCTATACCGCTTTTCCAGGGGCTCCTCCTTGACTGCAGTCTTTCGCTTAAATAGCTTCCACTCATTTTGAAAGGTAATGTCTTCGAAGCCGGGAATCGTCTCGTGGTCCAACATGGCTGGGTCCAAAACCTTGTCTAGACGTCGCTCAGCATCGCGCACAATGAGGATAAAAATCTCATTGATCAAATCTGCCAGCTGTGTCTGAAATTCCGAAGTGGCCTCCAACAGTCCTGCATCCTTCTTGAGGTAGTGTAGCAGTAATGTCGCGTTGGAGATCCAGAAAGCTAAAATGGTCATGTCCCACTGGCATGCCTCGACCTTGTCGTTAATAAGGTCCATGGCGGAGACCAGCAATCGTTCCAAAAGCTCTGGACTAGCGTGGTAGTGCGCGTATCGCGCGCTGAGGAAAATCATATTTGCTGGAACTGGTTTTTGCGATGGTGATCGTTGCGGCGTCATTTTCGTGATGATTATATCGAGTATGCGGTCGAGTTCGTGCTCTTGGAAAACAAACATTTGGTCGTGTAAGCACCTTCCCCAGTCGAATTCCTGTTGCTCTTCTTCGAATTCTTCTGCGGGCTGTCAAAGTCAGTAAGCCAAACTTGGAAAGCTGGTATAACTATGCCCGCTGGGTACTAACCTCTGGCTGATCGTCCATCCCTACATTTCCCAGGTCAACCTCCAAGTCGCGCGCGCTTTCCATCATGAGACGGCGGCGCATTTCATTCTCGGCCATTTCCTCCTCGAATCGATCCTGAGAAAACCCGGGATTGTAAAAGTCGTCACCTATTCCGGCATTGCCAATGTTGTAGCCGTTGTCATGAAGGTAAAAGGACATGTCGCTGTCGGGCGGCACAAAGTCAAAGGCGGTTCGGCCGGACAAAGTTTTTTGGTCGGAAGAGGCACCATTGTCGAGAAGCAGTTTGGCAATATTCTTATGGCGATTAGTCATTGCCCACATGAGAGCGCTCCATTGATTTTGATCCTGCTTGTTAACGTCGACGCCGGCATCGATAAGAGCCTTGACCACACCTTCGTGACCCTTGAAAGAGTTAGCACACTGGGAAACGATTATTCAACGAACCACACATACAAAACAGCTTGCGTAGATTAGCGGCGGCGTACCATCCTCGTCCGCAGCGTTGACGTCGATGTATGTTTTGGCTTTGCCCGCAAGCATTTTTGTAATCTTTTCTACGTCGCCGTTGCTGGCAGCCATGTTGAGAGACTTTTGCAATGCGTCCTTTTTCTCATTTTCGGGGATTTTCTCATTCTCGGCAATAGCATTGTCGTCCTCGGCGCCATGACCTGCCTGGTGAGCAGCGGCTTGGGCTGCAAGCATCTCCATGAGTCGAGCGTCGCTATCCTTTGGGCCTTTTGTAATTTCGCCCTCGTAGTCCCTGTCATTGAGAGAAAGATTGGCAAAGTTGAGCGGCTTCGCGACGGCGGGTGTCGTTAGAAACTGAGATTGACCTGGAGAACGCGCGCGTCAGAAGTTGGTCAGGGGCGGGGAAGGGGCCTTGCGGTAGGACCTTGAGCAGCCCCCTTGGAGACGACTCACCTTGCCAGCCATCGTATATTTCCGTCTCGGGCACGATGAACTCTGTTGGCGCGTGACGGCGGTCGTTGAGGGACGTCGGGAGGTCGGTCGGCATGGGGCGAGGCGGACGCTGCTCGCCCTCGTCGACAGGCGACGTTGATTCCTCGGGTTCCATGGCTTGCGGGAGAGGGGAGGGGCAGCTCCGCACTGCCGAGCTCGTGGAGGACTATGCGGCGAAGAAAGGTGTCATGTGCGCCTTGTTCGAGAAAAAAGGCACAGACAATCAGTAGCTGAAGCGCCTAGCGAAGTGAAACAGAAAAGGAAAGCTGTTGAAGCCAGGTCGTGTGAGGATGAATGGAGATGGAGGCAAAGGTTAGTTAGGAGCCCGAGGTGGGTGGTAACTACGGGGTGTGGCGGGTCCGAGCCACATCATCGTCATTGTGGCAGGGCAGCCGGCGGTAAAATAAAACCACGACATTACACATTATATTGCCAAGATTAATTCATTTATTTGATTCATAAATAGCATGCCTATGCGTTGGTATATCTCACACTTTTGTCATCTATATACTACTGTTCAGCACATCAGCATCACACACGTGTAGGGTCATTCATAGGGGGTCGGAGACCGGTGCCTAGATGGCTCTGCGGCCAAACGCGCGCACGCGCTTGACGCCGCCATCAGGGATCATGACGAGCTTGATGTGAGTAAAGACGCTATCAGTGTCAGCAGAAGCGAACTCGTGCTCCAGGTCAGCCTTGGTCTTGCTCGGCGCGACAACCTCCTTCCAGCCGGCGTCATCCGCGGCCGGGCTGGCGCTCGTCGTGTTGATGGCCTCGAGGCGGACCTTTTGCGGAAAGTTGCCGCGAAAGTGCGCAGTGTCGACGACGAGCTTGTCGATGCGGCCGGGAGCGCCGAGCTTGACAATGGTCCAGTCAACGTGGTCTTTACCGCGGGAGCGCGCCGTCTCCCAGCCGTCACCCATGTCCTTGCCGCGGCCGGGCAGCAGTAGGTTGTCCTTTGTGCCAAAGTGCTGGTCGCTGCAGGAGACGGCGACGCCGCCGTTTTGCGCGGCGGCGAGGTCGAGGACGGCGTTGGGGTCGGCCGGGAAGACGGGCACGGCGTGGCCAAACAGGCGGAAGCGGGCGATGCCGCCGTCGGCGTACATGTTGAGTCGCACGTGCGTGTACTGCTTCTTGGTAGGTTGATCAAGCTTCCAGGAAAAACGCTGGGAAGGGCCGCACTCTCGGATACCCACAATGGTTTGCCACCCGCCGCGGGTGCCCTGCCACGATACCACCTCGTCGTCGTCGTCGCTGAAGCAGCCCTCGACCGAGATGAAGGGCGCGTAGTTGCCGGTGAAAAAGGCCGTGTCCACCTCGATGCCCTCGACGGTACCCGACGCTACGCCCAGCCGGATCACGACCCAGTCAAAGGGCTCCTGGTTGTGGCGGCGCGTCTCCCAGCCGTCGTACCAGGCACCGGTGAAGACCATCTTGCCGGGCTGCGAAATCGGTGCGGTAGGAGTCAGAAGATTGGACGCTTCCGCGAACCACTGGTCTGAAAAGGCAAGAATCTTACCGCCCAAAGTAGCCGAGATGAGGTCTGCAAAGAGTATAAGTAAGAGTAACAGGGTAGAGTATGGCTGGGAGGAGCAAACGCCAAAAAAGAGACAAAAAAAAAAAAGAAAAAAAAAAGGAAAAGAAAAGAAAAAGGGAAGAACATACCAATACATGTTGAACGAAACGTCTTGTCAATCTGGTCAGCAGGGACGACGCTGGTGCTAACATCGTCGCTAATCTTGTAGCTGATTTCGTCAATGGTAGTAGCCATGGTGACTGTAGGATAGAATGGGGATACAAGCGCGTTGTGTGTTTGCTCAACTTGATCAAGTTCTTTTCTACCAATTTTGGTCTTGGAATAACCCACGATTTTTTGCTTGGGTAGTTTGCTCACACGACCAAAGCCTCTAGTTGGAACTGGCGGGCGAGGCTGTATTTAACATGGTGCGGCTCCTAGCCTGTGCGCGTGCGAGTTCGGGCCCCTACGGAGGGAGTGGACTTTTCGTGGTGGGGATCGGGGACCTCCGACGCCGGGTCGCGGCCGGTGCCCAAGCCAAACAATAAGAGGTAGTAGAGACATGAGGTACAGGGTGAAGTCGCGTGGCAAAACGCACACAATAGCGGCCACTCAGTTGTAATTTGGGCGAGGCGTCCTGTCGTGCGGGGCTTTCGCCGCCCGTAATGCATGGCGGGGTACGGAGTACAGAGGCTCATTATTCTTGCCAGCTAACAGGGAGGTAATATTGCCGATGACGGGCTTGGCTTGGCTATTCGAGAAACAAATGCACGGACATGGCTTGTAGGTGCCAATCAAATGCATACAGTGTGCATCAGAAAATGGCAGGAAATGAAGCTATCAGGTAATAAGACGCCTTTCGGCAAAAGCTGTGATGGCGGCTTTACTCAATGGCTTGACGTAACGTCGGAGCCCACTCTTGGCAGGCGGGTCTGGAGTTGTCTGGAGGTAATTCGACATCAAGACTGGGTAAATGGTTAAATGACTACGGAGTACGGAGTAACTTGGGACCTTTGTCCTTTTGCTTGTCCGTCTATATGTAGATACAAGAACAATGTCTATTCAGCCTTTGTGCCATGTGCAACTCTCATTGACTGCGGATACAGCGAGGAAAAGTCGTCGAATAACAGGGGCACATAAGGAGTACAATGTGGCGCTATCTATTGTTAAACTTTGCAAGTCAGCGACTTATTATTTAGAGTCTAGACACCACAAGTCGCACAAAGGCTTATCGATCGCCACCTTGCCAATTTAGGAAGGCCACCTATACACTCGTTGCCTTGCAGGGGTTCATGCCTACATTGTCAGTGTCAGCCGCCGCACAGTGTCTTTCACTGGTACAACCAATTCATAGTAACCATCATTACAGTGCTTGTTCTGCTGTGAACCGGAGGGCGCCGACACTGGCAAACTGGTCAGTGACTATGCACCGCTGCTCAGCTTTCCTTGGCATCGTTTCCACCTGCTTGCCCATTCACCACTGTCCTGAGAGACGACTATTCAATCTCGTGGAAATCTTTGCTCAGCTATCCAGCCCTGGTGGCAAAAAGGTATAGGTGGCCTGTGGGTATTTCTAGGTGGCCTGCATAAGTGGCTTTGGCTAAAGTCTAGCGCCATCGCCAGCCCTTGCTAGGCCGACGGGGTCAAGTAACCGAACCCGGGGAGGGAGGTGAAGCGAGCGACAGCCCGTTACTGTGACCAAAAATCTTGTATATACAAGTTGACAAGTAGGTGACAAGTAGGTGCGGTACTGATTCTATGGCGTCGTGATTTGGTTGTAGATTCCGTTGCTTATGGTACCAGCCCCGCGTCTATTTCCGTTCCAGCTGCAAGCCCGGCTTTCGCTCCATCCTCGACCTGATCGGTTGATACTTTCGGCCTAATCAACAGTTTTAACAAAACAGTAATCATCAACACATGAGCGCTCACAAATTTTGCCAGCTTTCGAATTTTTCATTCCGACCATGGACGACGGATTCAAGGGACCAGCAAACAATCAACATTGGATAGAGCAACGCCAACGTGCGGGCCGTTGGCCGAACAATCAGAAAAGAAAATAGCCACAGTTGATTGTGATCGCAGATGTTATGGGCGGTGAACACAAGGGATCGGGGGATCGGGTAAGGCATCGACTGTACCGCAGAGAGCCGGCCTTGTGCGGGAGCAACAGGACCAGCATACCGGCAGCCACGCCTTGGGCCTAGTTGGGCATCTGACAATATTTATTCAATGTCTCTTGTCCTGTACTGACATTATTGACTAAAACAAAGCCACATTATGCTGCGGCAGACTACCATAGATACCTACATAAGATACAATACTGCTCCTTCAAACAGCGAAACATACAACCAGTTTACCCATCTCATCGCAAGCCCAGACTCATCATGCCTCCTACGCTTTCGCCTCCGTCCAAAGCGACCGTTGCCGTTACCCAGGTAGAGCCAGTTTGGCTGAACATCGAAGCTACAGTTGAAAAGACGTGCAAAATCATCAGCGAGGCCGCCAAAAATGGCGCCCAACTCGTTGCATTCCCCGAAGTTTGGATCCCAGGTTATCCTGCTTGGATCTGGTGTGCACCCGTCATGAACCCAACCAACGCTCTCCCGCCTTTTCTAAAACAAAGCACAGGACGCGACCCGTCGACACGGACCTGATGACCCGATATATACGAAACTCGATGAGTTGTAAGTCCGATCAGATGGGCAAAATAATGGACTGCGCCGCCGAGCACAACATTGTTGTCGTGCTAGGATTTTCGGAAAACGTCCACGACTCCCTTTACATCTCACAGGCAATCATCGACGCAACTGGAGAAATAAAAGTCTTGCGGAAAAAGATGAAAGCAACCCACATGGAGCGAACAGTCTTTGGTGACTCCTTTGGCGACTGCCTCGACAGCGTTGCCGACACAGCGGTCGGAAGAGTCGGAGCCCTGAATTGCTGGGAGCATCTGCAGCCGCTGCTCAAGTACCACACGTACTCGCAGCGCGAGCAGATCCACGTCGCTGCATGGCCGCCCCTCAACACAGAAGCCCCAGAGGGTGGCCTGGAATCAATGTCGGGCAAGGGTAAGCTTTTCGAGTTTTCCTGCGAGAGCCCAGTAAAATATTGAAACGCGATCGCTATAGGCCTTGCCATAACTTCACAGGTGTACGCCATGGAGTCGGCAACGTTTGTTCTCCATGCTACAGCCGTCATTAGCCAAGCTGGCGTCGATCTGATGAGAACCGGGGGCGCGGATTGGATGAATGCCCCTGGAGGTGGAAGCTCGGCCATCTTTGGGCCTGACGGAAAAAAGTTGACCACTGATCTACCCGATACCGAAGAGGGAATCCTTTACGCCACCATTGACTTTGACGATATCCTCAAGTCCAAGGCCTTTATTGACGTTTGCGGTCATTACAGTCGACCGGATCTCCTGTGGCTTGGCGTTGACAAGCAGATCAAGCGTCATGTGCGATAATTGTAATGTCCACGACTCGAAAACTACGACTTGGATCCACGCTGAATGGCTGAACAATGATTGCGAGATCAGAACACACAGATTGATAGGCAAAGACCAACACAATATTTGGCTTTGAAAATATCCAGTTTAATTTGAGTGAAAAGGAATGGAATTGTTAGAATACGTAGCAAATGTTGCCACCTAGGTCATGCCTGATTAGCGCGTCCGGGATTGCAGATGGCGGACCATGTAGAACACGGTGCTAGACGGATGAGATAGCCATTCTTCTCAGTGTACAGCCTAGAAACGACAGTACGTATACCTTCAAAAAAACGTGCAATGCTTTAGTGTAAAAGTAAATTGAGTCGCATAGCTATCTAAATCGAAAACTAAATGAGTGTGCGTGATATCTGCAGAGGCTAATCGGCATCCAATCTGAAGCCTCGGTCTACATTGATCCACGATATTCTCCACGGCCAAAATGCATGGCATCAGCTCTGAACTACTGATCCACATAGTTCTTCCATTGCTTCATCTTCTATATACCTGTCCAAAACGGGGAGTCTGCCCTGAGCGAGCATCACTTTTCATACAGTTCGGCACCTGAGGTCGAGCCAGTGAGGTATAGGGAGCATCTCAAAGTCGCTATCCCCGTCAGTGCCAGAACACATGGACACGTCATGTCCCGGTAACGCCGGCGGAAATTGCTTCGGTGGGAGTTCTTTGTCTGCGCCCGGACTCTCATCCGCGTCGAGTGTATACAGCGGTGTCACCGATGCTCGTTGGCTAGGAGGACCGTCGCTTAGGGGCGAAACGGACCAAATTTCACGAGGATCGGCACCTTGGGCGCCATTCTCGAAACCGGATGATGGAGTCTGGGTTGGCGCGTTGTGCACTACGCCGTGAATGGCGGGGCTCTGCATCCGGGTATCGCCAGGAGCAGAGCCCTGAAAGGCGTCCACGAGCGACCGACATGTGGCCGCGGAGCTTCTCCCCTGTTCCTTCAGCATGTTGTTGCGGAGAAAATCGATCCAGTGATCCGGCTCATCACTTGTGAACTCTTCAAGCAAAGCGAGTACCGCTTCCCAGTACAAGGTATTGTACTTTGCAGACGCGGGAAGCGACTTGCCCTGTGATACCAATACCATCTGGAAAGCGACGACGCCGAGAGACCAAATATCGACCTCTTTTCCGTACCCCTGCCGTTCGCCCATCTTCTTGAGTTTCTCGGATTCAAACATCTCAGGAGCCCAATATGATTTGGTTCCACAGATTGTGGTGTAGTTTGCCATGCTAATTTTTGAAGTTCCAAAGTCGGCTAGTTTCACCAAGATGCTCTTGCTCTCCTCATTTCGAGAAAAGACTAGTATGTTCTCTGGCTTGATATCGCGATGCGCAATCTGATGCTCGTCGTGCAGATATTCCAGAGCAAGAAGACATTGATGAACAATGGAAATGTATTCGGCTGGTTCGAATTCCATTCGATGCATCTCCTTCTTCAGGCATCCAAGCGCTGCGTATTCCAAGCGAATCGTCGGCCATGCGTTTATTGGATGGTTATAGGGGCCCAGGAATTCGGTAATGTGTTGCTGAATACAAGGCAATGATCAGCATCAAAGGTGAGGACCTGTTAAATACCGACTCACATGTTTCAACGTTTTCAGTATCTTGATTTCGTTTGCCCAAATTCCCCTAATGTCCAGTGTAGTGTCATCGATGCTACCCCCGCGCGGCTGTTTGACGGCTATCTCCTCGCCTGTGCTGACATCCCAGCGACGAAAAGTTGTTCCGAATGCTCCCCAGCCAACCGCTTTGTGAATATAGATTGACGTTGAAGGAAGGATGTTGTGCCTTTTGGCCCGCTCCTTGAGTTTCAGCGCGCGCATAAAGGCACTTTGAAATTGGTCGGAATGAACAGCCAAGTTGTTGCGGAGGAATGAGCTAACATTTTCCTCGTGAATTTGGCAAGACCAATTGCGACCTGGAACCACTACCTGCATCCAAAGCGTTCCACCAAGGCAGACTTCAACGCTCTTGTAGACTCCTGGACCTCCCACGATCCATACAAAGTTCCTCCGAATTAGCCCTCCGAAACCAGTATATAGGGGCTTACCGGAGCAGTCCCTGACCTTGCTGTTATCATTGACTCCTTCATTATATTTGACCCGTGTTCCGTGTCTAGACCCCAAGTCCTGAAAAATGAGTCTAGAAGAGTCGTCAAACGTAAAGGCTCCGTGGAACTGAGCGAGAGAGGCATGGTCGAGGGCGAGATCGCAGAATGCATTTCTGCCTATGACGAATCCCATGCTGCTCCTCCGCTCGGTGCTGAAGCGAAGTATAAAGCTCGGTAGATTTTCAAACTCGTCGTAGTCGATATACTCGCCATCAAAGTCGTGACTACTGCTAACTGGTTGTCGGGCCCCGTGTTGCATGTCTTTTTGCGAATCCTTTGTGGAATCTCTTATCGAACCTCGTTGAGAGTCATAGGAAGCCTCGCCTGGAGCAGCGGGGGCAATGATAAGGCGATGGGCTTGGAGAGCATGCTGCATCTTTGTGTCCCTGGTGCGAAAATACAGGCGAGCGATCACGTCGCCGTCCGTACCCTCCATGATGTGTGGTAAAGTGCGGATGCTAATACTCAATTGCAACAATGAACGAAGATGGAAAGAGAATGAGTTTTGCAAGTAGGCATCACAGAAGCAGAACGGAGACTAGATATGTCAATTAAACTCTTCCATAACCCCATCGCCGACGCAAGGATTGTAGAAACACGCGCTGACGAACCAAGCCAACAATGAAGCCATAGCCAATCGTAGCGGCCCCCACAACCGCATACGCCGTTGGCCGCGACCATCGAGCCTCGGCGCCTAGCTGCAGCATCTTCTTGACCCAGTGTCAAAGGACGACGCCCTCCCAATCGAATGGAGCATTCCCTCACTCGCTTTCTTTCCTCGCCTGGCGCCCGGCGGGGCGGCCGCTCCTGCAGGGGAAGAGGGCGGCATGGCTGCAGGCATGGTCCCGCGCCGCAACGCCACCGTCAAAAGTCACATCAATAGCACATTCTTGCAGTTGGCTTGCATCCTGCATTAGGCTCTGTTTTGGGTTGAGTTGATTGCCTTGTGCATGTAGAGTGATGCCGGAAAACAAAAAGCGCAGACAAGAAACATTGAGTTTGCGCCAGCAGGGCCACGCGGCCACGGGGGGCCGGGCCGGGAGTACTTTGTAGGTGCGGCGGATGGTTTGTAAGCGGCCGCCTCCTATTGGCCGGCCGCTGCGATCGCCCTCTTGAAGCTGTCGCGGGCTGTTCACGAAGCAACATACCTAGGCGCCGGTGATTTACTATACAGTAGACGTCGCAAGGCTGCGGACTCTGCGACCGGCCTGCATCAATCGACCCTGCATTCGCCGTAATTCGTCGTGCGCGTACAATGGCTTCCAGCAGCGCCATCTCCCAAGGTTCCGCGCCCATCCAGCGCAACAAGGCAGCCGAGGTCAATCCCCAAGCCAATCATGGCAAGTCGCAACAGCCTGAAATCGCATTTTCCATGGCTCAGCTATGGGATGGTGAGTTGTCTTTTGCTCCCCAACTCCCGTCCCCTTACCCGCCGTCTCCTGACACTTTGTGTGCAGGCACCGCCTTCATCGCCCAGACCGCCGTCGTCACCTTTTCCCTGTCCCTGTCCGGGCGGCTCCTGGCGCGGCCCCTGACGCTATTCTCGTGGCACCCTCTCTCGCAGCTTCTCGGTCTGTTTCTGCTCCTCCAGTCCGTTCTCGTGCTGCAGCCCACGCGCACCGCTGGCCAGAAGCGCGTCGGCCAGACCGTGCACGCCGCGCTCAACCTCGCCTCCTTTGCCGCCTTTGCCGCCGGCTTCTGTGCCATCTACCTCAACAAGGAGCGCAACGGCGCCGCGGCGGGGGCGGCGTCGGTGGCGCACTTTACCACGCTGCACGGCGCGCTGGGCGCGACGCTGACGGCGATGCTCGCGGGCCAGCACGTTGTCGGCCTGACCATGTGGGCGGCACCGGCGCTGTACGGCGGCGAGGCCCGCGCGAGGTCCGTGTGGAAGCTGCATCGTGTCAGCGGGTACGTGAGCTTGCTGCTGCTGCTGGCAACGTTTGGCACGGCGGCTGGCACGGGCTTTGTGCGGAACGCGCTCAAGATTGAGTCGTGGGTGTTTTATGTGCCGATGGCGCTCATCGCGGTTGGGGTGCTGCCGCGCATTCACATGTCTAAGCTGGGATTCTCGACGAAGAAGGCGTAGGACAATTGCGAGACTAGAAGAACTCGGAAAGGTAACTAGATGGTACAGGCGAAACGAATTTTCATGGCTATAGTCCTCTGAAGAACGACGAAGGGGTGATTCGTTGAAGGAGAGTCGCCGAGTTGTTAAATATGAGTCACGATAGACAACCCATTCTTATGCGTTTCCTTCGCGTTTTGTGAATCTTGTCGTTGCTTTTGTTTTCGCCGAGCAGTAGCAGCGCATGTGACTGTTGGTGAGTGACACAAGTCCACCAGGAGCACAAAAGACAGATACAACACGTAACCACGGCAATATGGTCGGTCGGTCGGTTATGAAGACGCTCAAGCCCGGCTGAGAGGAGAAATTTGGACATTCAAAGGCCATGCACTAGAGATTGAAGCCGCTGCAAGACCAGATTATACCCGATTCTTGGGTCAGGCTATGCGTTTTTACTATCTCAAGTAAAGGTGTACCGTCGTACAAACAGGATCGTGAATGCTCAATGCCCGAAGACAAATTTGAGCTGCTAGTAGACGGCCGCTGTGAAGTTTACAAATTATGGCGTTGCATACGGTAATGCCAAGCTGGATAACTTGTCCTATCCGATGACCATCCCAAGTTCGTCGATCCGCCCCCTAGATGACGAGCTCGCGGCCGGGTCGCATTGCAGCCCCTGCTTGGGCAATATCGCTCGTAACTGAATAGTTGCTTTTTTAGACTATTAATACGGCCCGCTGCAGCTGTTATTATGTGTACTGTATCTTTATGCATACATGGCCATGGATCCGCTGCGCTGTGGAAACGAGCTGACATTGGACGGGACAGTCATCGCGTGGGCTGAAGGGGAAGGGATGCAGATTTCGGCAAGGAAGCAGCCTGTGGAAGCAGAATCCCGGAAAATTCAGCTCAATAGAAGAAGAGAAAACTACGGGGTCAATGGAGAATTTGGGTGGGCGCGCCGCCACCGACGCCGTGCGGATGCCACGGCGACTGGGGGTGCTCGTTTATTATGCCCGGGACATGCATGATGCCGGCAACAATAAGAGTGGTGATAAGCGTAGCTAACTTATAAATGGTTGGCGAATAATCTGTTGATCTGCGCCTAATCCAAAAGATTTTCATCAGTGTTTTGCGGACCAGTCATATTTCACATCATGGTGTCGAGTGGTGGCAGATTGCGACAAGGCATGATGGACAGACTGATAGTTCTGTCTTGTTTCGGGTCTCGGGTGACGGAGAAGGGCTCGAGCTGACGGTGAGCGGCAGAGCAAGCACGGCTCTCGATCACGCCGGTGGCTTACTGGTATTACTTTGGCGTTCATTATATCCGTAATAACTAGCGGATGGATTCAATCGGCGTAGTTTGCTGCGCGCTTCATTACTTATTGTGGATGTGGTAGTTGGCGGAGCGGAAAGCCCGTGGCAGTCACTGGGGGGCCTGGTCGGGTTTTGCCTATTTCTGATTGACTATTTTGTTCTTGTCTTGTCAGATTGTCTTTGTCAGAGGACGCAATTTTGGCCAATCTTTCGCAGGCAAGCACCCGCCATGCTGTGTGACAGGTGACAGGAGTGTGACGTTGAGGTCCAAGTCCCGAGATGGGTCGAGCTGCCATTTTGGGATCTTGGGTTTTGGTGGGAGATGCGATGTGATGGACAAGATGTCACAGTTTGGGCTGCGCTGGGTGGTGCACAGCGTATGTGGTGTTACCAGTACGTACGCTTATTAGGTGTCGGGAATAGCCTCAGTGTGTGCCAGTGGCTTGGGGTGGTACTGGTGACGCGCCACCGAGTCTCAGGGTTCCATGACAGGTGATGGTGCGACATGCTGCAGGCAATCTGGGCGGGCAGAGCCAGATTTGCCAGACTATTGAAGTTGGGGCAAGGCTACGCGAGCTGGTCAATTGGTGTGGTCAGATTCGGTGAGTTGAATGAGCATGCAAGATGACCACGGCTTTGCGAGGGGAATCAAGACATTTTTTTTGTGGACGGTTGGCCCGGATGCTTGGGCCGCAGGAAAAAGGAACCAGAAAAGTGGCGCTGGTTGGGCATCAGGGAGATGAAAGTGTGAAATTGGCGACCAAAAAAAAAATGTGTTGGCATGAGTGGGATGGAGAAGGGGGAAAGGCACAAAGGGTGTTATTTGGATATGGTGATGATAATCAGTAACTAGTGGTGGTGTAAGCACCATTTGGCTGTTGTTGTTAACTCTTTTCTGGTTGTGCGAAAAAGAATGTCTGACAAACCATTTCCGACGGGCCGGAACAATGTTGAATCACAATGACGTTGGCCAACTTATGACGTCGTACTGGGAAAGGGCCAAAAAAAAAAGGGCAGAACACGAAAAAAGTGTCCGTATTCGTAGACGGTGGCAATACCAAGGCCCTTGTTCGTATGAGACGAGTCAGCTGTGAGAGAGAGGCAAAACAGCTGGATAGGTTTCGAAGCAGAGGAGAGATAGAGGCCAGGAAGAGGAGGAAATTGGCTTGAAATTCAAAAAGGGTGCAGCATACGAATACTGTGACGGCATCTTGAGGGGGCCGCAGGCGGGAGCCGCTGCCGCTAAGCTGGTAATGGTGGCCCGGTGGGTTGGCGGTTGGCGACCGAGACAGCAAATATAGCATGGCCAAGAAAAGCAGAGTCAATCTAGTCAAGATGGGAGATTATGCAAATTTCATCATTCACCATATGAAATGCGAGAGAGTTGCTAGATTCCGGATTAGCAGAAGCTAACTATGCTAAGGCAAAACTACCTGGTAGCGGCCGCTTTCGACAGTTAGGGGAGCGTTGAGGCGTCGAGGCGCCGAGTTTAGAATAGTGGCTGAGGCGTACGTCGTTTGGTGGCTGAAGCGTCCATCTACCTACGTCATTTGGCACGCGCGCTGCAGGTGCTGGTAATAATTCCAGCCCGGACCCCACTGGCACCACTGCGTGGCTTGCAGGGGGGATGGGAGGCAAAGACAATAGGAACAAGGGAAAGAAGAAAATATCGAGAGGGAATTCTGGGGGGACGAGAGAATTGAGTGGGATTCTTCAGAGAGGGAGAAAAAACGTGTTTAGGGTGGAAAGATATGATAGACGGCCAGGATGCGATACAGATGGAACATCCCTCATATACTTGCAAACCTACAGAGTTTGATACACAAAGATGTACCACAGTACCAGGGGCTCACGGGTGGTGTGCTCAAGGCTTTTGGCTTGGTGTGCTTGTGCTTGTGTGGTATAATGTCGAAGCCCCACTGAAAACATTTCCATCTTCCTCTACACCTCCACTTTATTAGTTAGCGCACCGCCAACCTCTTGCTAGACGTAGTATTCTGCCCGTTTGACCGTTTGACCGTCTGCCATCCGCCATCCGCCGTTTGCCATTTACCTTTCCATCTTACCGTCCTCTTCCACTCTTATCCGTCTTTTCGTCCAACTGCTCGTCTATTCTTGCCGCTGTGCTCTGCCGCTCTCACTCTCACTCTCACTCTGACCCTGCTTGCCGCAGCCAGCTCATCCAGCTCCACTTTGACCACAACCACACACTTACGACGGTGCACCCGTTTTACCCTCACTTACTACTGCCACTTACTACTGCCGCCTACGACTACCACCTTTCTTCAACCCTCCTATCCTCTACTGGCCTTTCTTCGACCACCTGCCTCGACCACCTGCCTCGACCAACGCCCTCGATACACCCACTTGCGCACCCCAACTCCACCCCACACTCAGCGCTGCTGCTTGGGAAATCGCCACGCGCTACAAGCTCCCTTGCCTAGCAACGCCAAGCAGCAGCCACCACGCCTTCTTCTACGGACCACGATCCTCAGCGGTAGCACTTGCTCAACCACCAAAATTCCTCCCCATATGGTCGCTTAGTCCATACCGGCTTCTACCTCGCTGACAAACTCGACCATTTCCTCCCACCCCTGCCACAACTTCCGGCCATTCTGTCACCACGCCGCCTCATCACAACCCGTCGACCACTACTGCCGCTCGATATAGAACGTCGACATTCTCGGCACCGATATCCTCAACGGGCTGCCCACAAAGCCCAGTCTTTTGCCGCCCACCATCCTGTCGAGACATGGACAAATGATCAGTGACGGTGCCCCCAGTGCCCCTGCGCATGGCTTAGGCTCGACCGCGATGCCTTCCCGACGCTCCAGCTACCCGCTCTCGGCTGCTACCGACGCCGCAGCTCGCGCCATGGCAATCAATGCCCGCGATGCCCGCCACCCCAGTGCATCCAACGACTCGCCTGATCTGGCAGACACCGCCACCATTGCCGACACGGACGACGCCTTTGACGGCGACGTCGCACTCGACGGCCCTCCCTTGGACGTCGCCCTCTCTCCACCACAGCTCCAGCTCAACGAATACAGGGAAAAGTTGGCTCGCGACCTCGAACGCCGGGAGCTCCATGCTAGAGGCCTGTTGCACTCTCCTCCGGTCCTCGACAAGATCCGTGTCGTCTCCATTCAAGAAGAATCGACGCCCTCCCCGCCCTGGGTTTCCTCCAGTCTCAACACGTCATCTACTGAATCCGGCAACACCGTTCGCGGCGCTCCGACACCCGCCATTGTCGCCCGTACGCCTTCTTACCCATTCCCCCGGATGGCTTCTACTCCAGGCGCTTTCGGCCCCGGCAATTTCTTTGCCAACATGCCCAACCACGCCTCTCGCGTTGACTTTGCCATGCCTAGGCACGAACCCAGAGGCGTTTCAGAGCGCGTCCTCTCTGAAGCCTCAACTCCTGCATCCGCCTTTTCCTTTAATCCAGCTGACACACCGGTGGCCGAAAGCTATGACTATCCCACTCCCGACCTTTACAATCTCTCCTTGCTGCTTTCTTCTGAGCCGGGTTTGGACGCGTGGTGGAACACCGTTATCCAGATTATGAGAGACGTCTTTCAAGCCGAGCGCATAACCCTGTCTGTTCCTGCTGACGCTGCGGATTTGGAAAACGTCCCTTGGGGTCAAAAGGCTACTTTTAATGAACGTCAGGAAGACCAGCTTAGTGTTGGCTACATAGCCAAGGGCAGCAGCGCCGTTCAGAGCAACGACGCTGATGCTACAGATGCCCTGCCTTCGCTATTAGATCTCATATCCCCCACCGAAGGGTCTTCTCGCCCTGACCTCACCAGTCGCCATTCTTTCACCAGCTACGAAGAGAAAAAGGATCCCGTCCCACTAACACCGCGTCGACCCAATCACTTGTCACGTAGTATAACGTCGGCTCCATTTCCCTCCAAAGTTTCGCGCCCTGGCACTCGTCTCGACAAATCTAAACTCGAGGAGCACGACGCGCAAGTCCGAGAAGATCCCGCCATTCCCAGCTGGGAGATTCCCTTTCTGGCACGCTATGAAGGCCAAGGCAGAGTCCACTCTGTTCTCCAAGCTCTCGATTTCGAGGCCGATCCTCTCATTGACCACGCTGGCGTTGTCAGAGTTTTGGAACGAGGAGGCCCTGTCACCCTGACACGCTCGTATCCCTATCTCACTCCAGAGGACCAGCAAGACGATGCCTCCAAAATGGCAGCCGCCGACTTCCTCAAAAAGGCCAGGATACACTCCTCGGAATCCTTGCCCTCGCTGTCCTCTATATTACCTACCGCTTCAGCTAAATCCAAGGGCAAACAGTCTGGCATAGACGGCATCCTCCACAACGAGGGAAATGCTGACTCTCATACTCCCAGATATGAAGAATATGAACAGATTGCCGCGTCGCCGTGGGCACAGTCTCCTGCTCCTTCCCCAGCCGCTCGCTCCGACACTGCCGAGAATCCCTTCTTTGCCGAGGCCACCGTTGACGAGAGTTCTTTTGACCCAGCTACCGGCGCTGCCGATTATAGCGACATGCGCCCACCTCAAGCCATTGGCTTAGACAATTCATGGTCCGTCATTCATATTCCGCTCACCCATGTCTTGCAGTCAAGGCAAGCTCGACCTTTCAAGCTCAACGCGAGCAGCATGGAGCAGAGACTCCAAGGCCAAAAGCCCGACAGTCCTCCCTCTCGCGCCACGGATTTCAAAAGAAACAAGCCGGCACCCATAGCTATTCTCTCAATACTGAGCACTGTAGCGCCTTACCCACCCAACTTGCGCAAGGCCTTGGAGCACCTGTCGCCCCATATGGCTACATCATTTTCTCTAGCGCGCCACTATACAAATCTCGAGACAGAACTCGCAGGTATTCAGAGACGCCGTCCTCCAACTACAGGCTTCGGTGCTGTTGCACCCTATGGGCGATCCTATGAGAGCACCGCTGCGCTAGCTGCAGCCGACATTGTACAATTACGATCATCGGCTGGAAGCATAACCAGCCCCAGCGACTACTCTGGAGTTTCGAAAAGCGCTGCTGGCTCTCCGCTCGGCACGCCGGGCTGGAAACGGCAGCCTTTCCCCAGTCCGGCAGCCCAGTCAGGCGGCGACAGCTACTTTAACAGCAAGTCGACTGTAGCCACTGGCCGGCAAGAAGTCACCACACCAGGGCTGCAAAGACCCAAACCTTGCCCCATGGAGGTTTCTCCAAGTGACAAGAGATCCTCGCGGCTTACAAATAGCAGCATCATGTACGATGCCATGGATGAGCCCGAAATGTCCCTTGACAGGTCCGAGGAGGGTGCTGCAGTGCAACATGAGAAATCCCGCTCAACCAGCAGCAATGAGCCGATGTTTGAGATTGGCGAGGCACCGTCCTCGAGCCTCGAAGAGAAGACGGAACTCGAGAGACATGCCTCGCAGCATCAACATCATCGCCACCACCCACACACCATGCTTCATAGCTATGGTGCCGACTTTGCTTCCACTTTCCAATCTCTGCCACCCAGCTCGAGCTTGATGAGCCGACCACCGCCTACGCCACTCATGTCGGGTTCATCGCGTAGCATGTCTGTCCTCCCCTCGGCAGCCGGTGACATGCCGCCGCCGTCCGACAGATTGAAGAGCCTCATTCTAGATTCTCTGCCAGCGCATGTCTTTGTCTCCCTGCCGCAAACGGGCGAAATTGTTTGGGTCAACAGTCGCTACTTGTCATACCGTGGGCAAACCGTCAACGATCTTGCGGCTGACCCCTGGAAAAGTCTTCACCAAGATGACCGTGACGAATACCTCAAAGACTGGGGCCACTCTCTGCGAACTGGGGATCAATTCTCTCGAACCGTGCGTATCAAGCGGTTTGATGGTGCATACCGCTGGTTCTATGCCAGGGCCGTTGCGTCAAAGGACAAGAGAGGTGTCATTATGCAGTTCCTCGGCTCATACATGGATATTCATGATCAGCATATTGCCGAGCTCAAGGCAGCACGTCAAGAAGAGATTGAAGCCTCCGAGGCCAAACACAGATTGCTGGCAAATCTTATTCCTCAAATCATATTCACAGCCACGGAAGATGATGGCGTCACGTTTGCCAATGAGCAGTGGCTATCTTATACAGGACAGAGCTTCGAGGACGCTCTCGGCCTAGGATTTATGGATTTTGTGCATCCTGAAGACTTGGCCAAGTGCCGTATTCCCATCACTCGGGCGTCGTCTGAAGCGACCCTCCACTCGCAGAAAGGTACGAGAAAAGGAAGCGAGTCGGGGTCCAGATCTGTTCGGTTCGGGCACAAGAGTACGGCTACTAGCTCTACCTATGAAATGCCAACGGCGGATCTGGCCGAGCTTGCCAAAAAAGGCATCGTCAGAATCGGCACCGACACCAACGGCAGAGTCTCGTACACGACGGAATTGCGACTACGATCCAAGAATGGTGACTACCGCTGGCATCTCATTCGTTGCGTTGAGATTGACACGATTGATTTCGGCCGTGGTGCCAGCTCTTACTTTGGATCGGCGACGGACATTAATGATCACAAGCTCCTCGAGGCCAAGCTCAAAGAAGCCATGGAATCCAAGGGCAGATTTCTCAGCAACATGTCCCATGAGATTCGAACACCACTCATCGGTATCTCGGGCATGGCCAGCTTCTTGCAGGATACCACGTTAGACGAGGAGCAGCGCGATTACACAACCACCATACAAACCAGCGCCAACAGTCTCATCATGATTATTAATGACATTCTCGACTTGTCCAAGGCCGATGCCGGTATGATGAAGCTCAACTTTGAATGGTTTCGTCCACGGTCCATCATGGAGGATGTCAACGAGCTTGTGTCCACCATGGCCATTGGCAAGGGCCTAGAGCTCAACTACCTCGTCGAAGCCGACGTACCATTGTGGATTAAGGGCGACAAGATCCGAATTCGACAGGTTCTGCTCAACGTTGTGGGCAACGCCATCAAGTTTACCGATACCGGCGAGGTCTTTAGTCGCTGCAGAATTCATGCCGAGGATGAACAGATGGACACGCACGCAATTATACTCGAGTTCTCAATCACTGACACTGGTCGAGGTTTTTCCAAAAAAGAGGCAGAGTTGATTTTCAAGCCTTTTAGTCAGATTGACGGGAGCAGCACGCGACAGCATGGTGGCAGTGGACTGGGCCTCGTCATCTCGAGGCAGCTTGTTGAATTGCACGGAGGCAAGCTGGAGGGCTCAGCCGTCCCTGGTCAGGGGTCAACGTTTACATTTACAGCGCGATTTGGTCTGCCGACTACTGATGATCAGCCCAACTTTCCTCAGAGCCCTGGCTCGACAATTTCGACATTTTCGAGGCAGGAATCTGACTGTGGGTTTAGAGGGTCGCCACAGCTGTCCGCTACGTTGAAGCGTCGCAGTACTGACGACACAAGCCCAGGCGAGACTGTGTTGGCATCGGCTCTGGCCCGCGCAGGTAGCCCTCGAACGGGTAGTCCCCGAACGGGCAGTCCTCGAACGGGTAGTCCTCGAACGGGTACGCTTTCGAAGCAGGCGGTGAGTGCAGTTGCTTCTGGTCCGCTTGTTGGGGTCAATCCTGGTCTCGCTCGCTTCAGCGAGGCTGCCAAGGCCAGCGGCCATGATTTAAGCCAAATGAGATTAGAGATTCCGTCTGGGCGCAAATCGCCTGGGCAAACAGCGACACCCGATCTTAGTGGACGACCTCGACTAATTGGCATTGCACCACCTCCCGTCTACTCGATTCTAGTTATTTGTCCCCAACATCACAGCCGCGAAGCAACTGTGCAGCACATTGAAATGACATTGCCCAAGGATGTGCCACACGAAATCACTGCCATTCGCACCATTGAAGAAGCGCATGACCTAATTGGCGGCGACAATTCCGTCACCTTTAGTCACATTGTCGTCAATTTGGGCTCGGCTGAGGCTATTCTTGCCTTTCTGGACCAAGTCACAACCTTTCAAAAAGTGGAAAGGACAGTCATTGTGATTCTATCAGACTCGTTGCAGCGCACAGCCGTGATGAAGGCAGCCACTGGTACCAAGACGGAGCAAACACTGGCCAGCAACTCGGTCACATTCATCTACAAGCCCGTCAAGCCCTCGCGGTTTGCCGTCATCTTTGACCCGGACAAGCGACGAGACTTGAGTACGGATTGGAACCGATCGAATGCGCAGCAGCTTGTTGAGAAGCAGAAGGCAAGCTACAATGAAATGTCGATGCGCATGGGACACAAGGGCTACAAGGTGCTGGTGGTGGAGGACAACAAGATCAACCAAAAGGTCTTGACCAAGTATCTGGAAAAGATTGGCGTCGAGGTGGAGATTGCCGAAGACGGAATCGAGTGCACGAAACTTGTGTTTAACAAGCCTCACAATTACTACTCGCTCATTCTTGTATGTATCTTGGCCAACACACTGCGAATCATTGCTAACACACAACTAGTGCGACATTCAAATGCCGCACAAGGATGGCTACGAGACGTGCCGAGACATTCGCGAGTGGGAGGCCAAGAACGGCTTTGACCGGCTGGCTGTGATTGCGCTGTCGGCGAATGTCATGTCGGTCGTTTATGACAAGTGCACAGCGGCTGGGTTCAGCGACTATCTCACGAAACCGGTCGACTTTATCAGCCTTAGCAAGGCCATGGTGAAATATTTCTCCTAACCAAACAGTCAAAGACGAAAAAAAGTGTATATATGAAAACGGTCAAGACGCAAAGAACTTGGGCATACAAAAAAAGGTTGAGTTTTGGGAGTTTTTTTTTGGTTGATATCTGATATCCTATTGTACAGTTGCGCAGGACAACTGTGATGGTTTCTCATATATTTTTTTGTTGGGGAGTTTTTATTTACTATTCCTACCCTTTTTACATTCTTTGTTCTTTTATTTTTCTCCTGCTGCTAGCATGGCCTTTGCGAGGGGATGACCGACAAGGGTAACCTCGGCGGAGGGAAGGGACGACTGGAGATGGAGTGTATTTGATAGACTTTTTGTGTTTTTCCATTTCTACAATACCATTGTTCAAATTGTGCTTTTACTAAAATGCCGTGAGTTTCTGCTCTTTTTTTCTTTTGCTTGCGAACCATGTATACAAGATGTCGTGGGTATCATTCCATCATGCTTCATATACCAACTTAATACACACTCCCTTGAATGCTTCGATCCGCCTTTTCTGCAGCTTCGATATCCTCCACACCTCCCTTGTGCCCCGCCTCAGCGTCCTCGTCGTGCTCGCATCCGAGCGTCGTCGGGCCCTTGCCCCTCGCCGCCGCTGTCGTCGGCACATCGCCCTCATCATCACTCAGCGCCACCGCGCCACCACCACCACCACCACTACCCACCGGCGGCGCGTCGCCGAGCCTATTAGCAAATGGGCCGATGCCGGGACTCGCGGCGCTGCCAAAGCTGCTGGCGCTGCTGCGCTGTCTTGCGTGGTGGCTATTAATGGTGGATTGCAGCAGCCGCGCCTCGATTGAGTTGAGGATGCTGCCGCGACGACGGCGATGATGCAAGGCGGTACCGGTGGCGGCGGCGGCGGCGGTGGCGGCATGTCGCGATTCTTCCGTGTCAGAGGGGGCGTCGTCGGGCTTGTCGCTGTCGGAATCGGCGACGGAGGCGTGACCAGAGTAGCTGCCGCCAAAGTCGCGCCCGAGATGCGGAGACTGGAGTGAAGGCGGTGGCGGTGGCAGCGGCAAGGGCAGGGTCTTGATGGATGCGGATGCGGTGGTGGAGGCGGGCTTCTTGCGGTCCGGGCTGGCGGTGCTACTGCCGGACGGTGTGACGCTGTGATGGTGGTGGTGGTGGTGGTGGTGGTGGGAACAGCCGTCAGAGTCGGAGTCGGAGCTGACGGCCGGACGAGCGGCCCGGTGGCGGTGCGGCGCGGCGGCGGCCGACTTGTGCGAGGAGAGCATGGCCTGCTCACTGTCCTTTTGCCGCAGTGACTCCAGGTCCTGTCGCTTCAGGTACTTGCTTGTGTGATTGCATCCGTCCGGACAGCCGCCCCATCGGCGCGTCACAACAAATGTCTTGTTGCGTTGCAGCTTGAACTCGTCCCTCGCCGCGCCCGCGCCTGCGCCCGCGCCGCCGCCATCCGCTTCTGCTGCGGCTGCCGCGGCTGCCGCGGCCGCCGTCGACGCCGCCGAGGATGACGACGCCGGAGCCACTACCGCACCCTTGTCCTTTTCCTTGCCCTTTTCTTTTTCCTGGAGCGCGGCCCGCTCGCGCTTGAGCTCCGACCACGTGCGGAGCTTGGTTTCCAGATTAAATTTCCCGTTGTCCTGCTTACGCATGACCAAAAACTCGCAGTGGTCAATGTTACGCAGGTCCTCAAAGTACTCCACCGTGAAATGGTACCACTTCATCAGAAACACGCGCGACATGAGCCCATGCGTGACCAGCACGCACACGCTCGCAAAATCATCCTCGCCAAACTGGCGCCACAAGCTCTCGTTGAAGCCGCTCACGCGATCATACGCATCCGCCGCGCTCTCGCCGTTTGGGATCCTGTAGAAGAAATGCCCATAGTCGGCGCGCTCCTGCCACATGCGCTCCATCTCGGCGCTGCATGGCTGGAAATTGCCAAAGTCTTGCTCGCGCAGCCGCGGCTCCTCGTAGACTTTGATGTTGGTGCGGCGAAAGGGCGAAGGGCCGTCGGCGTCGGACGTTAGGGTGGTGAGGATGCCTTCGGTGGTGTCGCGCGTGCGGCGGTACGGGGACGTGAAGATTTGGAGGGTGTCGTCGGGGCGCAGGAGGGCGCGCAGGCGGCGGCCGGCGTCGTAGGCTTGGGACCAGCCGTCGGGGGTGAGCTTGACGCGGTGGTCGGGGACGGACTGGTGAATGTCTCTGTTTTCTTTCGGGGTGGGATAGATAGTCAGTACATGGAGGGTGCAAATTCAGCTTCAGAGGAGGAGGAGGAGGGGAGCGTCGTTACTGTTGCCTTCGGATTGGGCGTGGCGGATGAGGATGATGAGTCTGGGCTTGGCCATGTTGGGCAGCTTAAGCGACAGCCGATGGCGTTTCAAAGAGAGCGGGCAGGACGGTAACAAAGACTGCGGTGAACAGAGATGCGTTTACAGCTGAAGGGTCGTGGATGATGGAGGCGGCAAGGAAGAGTTGGTGACGCGGCTGACAAGGAAAGAAACCAACCAATCTGGGCAGACGGTGGCATGTTCATAGGGCAAGAACAAAAAAAAGAAGGAACAAAAAAAACAGATTTAGAAAGCTCCCGATTTGAGAGAAGTGTCGCATGTTCCGACTCCATGGTGGGGACCGCTACAGCCAACCAGCCCCTAAGGTTGCCGCAAGCCCGTTGACGCTAGTAACTGCCACGGCGCTTACGTCCATGCAATCCCGGGATGACAAGGGAAAGGGTGTCGCTAGTTGGGAGCTATGTACAACGGAAACCAGAGAAGAAAAGAAAATGGCGATTGATTGGATAACGTGGCGGAAATGCGGGAAGAAAGATTCCCTGTTGGTTGCATTGGCAGCGTTGTACAGTAACTAGTCCAACAGCTGTCAACGATTTCTAGGTACTTGGGCGCCGCCTCACATGTACAAATATTACCTCTTGGAAATTATAACATGATTTACAGAATACATTGCTACTAGATACCTTTTCGCAAGATCAATCATTTGATAAGTCACGTCATGGTTCCACGACAGCACTCCAAAAAAAATGCTTACATAATG
This sequence comes from Beauveria australis, assembly GCA_030411535.1. Classification (NCBI taxonomy): domain Eukaryota; kingdom Fungi; phylum Ascomycota; class Sordariomycetes; order Hypocreales; family Cordycipitaceae; genus Beauveria; species Beauveria australis. Next base: position 71,882 of record JAPERH010000463.1, read on the forward strand.
ACCCCAGCTTTCTGCACACCCATTCCAGGCACAAGCTGCAGGCAATGTAGCCTCGCCCTCCATCACCAAAACGGCCTCGATTACTCCGACAACATCACCTTTTCGAAGCTAAGCTTCACAATCTCGGCCACTTATACGCTATCCCCATCATTCCTTTCCATCTGTCAGAGCGAACAATCCAACATCATCCTCCCGTCGAAACAGCTATTTCGCCTGCGCATACCACCAGGCCTCGCGCGCAATCGCAGCAGCCTTGCCGTTTTGCCTAGTCGCAAAAATCTTCCCACAACAGCCACTCCAAACCAAAACCATCCAGCCCATCCATTGCACGCAAACACACACACACACACACACACACACCGCCATGTCCGCCGACGTTCCCGAATCCATCCCCACGTCCGCCGACCCGCGCTCGCGTCGTCCCACCAAGCGCCGCGCCCTCACGCCCTCGTCCGCCCAAGCCGCCTCTGTCGACGCCCTCTTTTCCAAACCCGACCGCGACATCCGCCTTCCCGCTGCCTCCTCCTCGTCTTCGCAGCGCCCCACCCACGCCGGAAGTCGCCCACCCGAAATAGTAACCAACGTGCAGGGATCGTCGGCCGGCGCGGGCTCGGGCGAGTTTCACGTGTACAAGGCGGCAAGGCGGCGCGAGTACGAGCGGCTGCGGGAGATGGATGCCGAGGTGAAGCGCGAGCAGGACCAGGAGACGTTTGTGAGGGAAAAGGAGCGCAGGGAGAAGAGGGACGAGGAAAAGACGAGGAAAAATAGGGAGAGGAGGGAAAAGATGAAGCAGCGCAAGGCGAAAATGGGAAAAGGTAATGGTGGCGGTGGTGAGCGTGAGGGTGGTGGTGAGGGGGTGGATGGCAAGATGGCGAATGGGCAGGGTATCAAGCCGGCGCGAGATGCGACGGAGAATGGGAAAGAAGAGAAAAGTAATGGAGAAGAGGCAAAGGTCGCAACAGCAACGTCAGAAGCAGGCCTCGTCATTCACGACGACGATTAGTTAAGAGCTCGAAACGAGATAGATTGTATATATAGTGATACCCTTACGCCCACATCAGTCACCATTTGCATGCATCACCTACTCAGTCGATATGAATTCGCCAAAATGACCCTGCCTTGTCTTGTACAATATATGGGTATCTACCCACGTTGTCTATCCCTATCAATGTCGTAATACTTTCATGTCTTTTCTAATTCTTTCCATTGCTCTCTCAGAGCGTCGTTTCCCCTCTCATTTTGATTACTCCTCGCCGCCGCCACCGCCGCCAACACCAGGAGCACCACCTTGCAGCTTCTTGGCGCTGCAAATGTCATCAACTCTCAACAGCAAGCAAGCAGCCTAGTATATGTTAGCTTGTATTCATACTAGTGTCGCATCGGTAAGTCTCACCTCGACGGCAGTCTTGATGCTCTGCAACTTGATGGCCTGGGGCTCCCACACGCCATACTCCTTCATGTCTACTATCGTGCCGCTGTCGCCGTTGACACCCCACGAGCTCTTGCCCTCGGCCTGCTTGGCGCGGAGGTCCGTCAGCACACGGACAGGGCTCTTGCCAGCGTTTTGGACAAGAGTTCTGGGAATGACTTCGAGAGCATCGGCGACGGCCTTGTACGGCCACTGCTGAACGCCCTCAATCGACTTGGCGCGCTGGTTCAGGCGCACCGACACGGCCATTTCGGTAGCACCACCACCAGGCGACAGGCGGGGGTGGAACAGGACGTTACGGGCAACGCCCATAGCGTCCTGCAAATTGCGCTCAATCTCGTTTAGCACGTCTTTGGAGGGACCACGTAGCAGGACAGTGCAGGCTTTGGGGTCCTTGCACTTGGTCAGGAAGGTAAAGTACTCGTCGCCGATTTTTTCAATCTCAAAAAGACCGCACTTGGTGCCGACGTCAGAGTCAACAAGGTCCTCAACGCGGTTGACAATGGTGGCGCCGGTAGCACGGGCTATTCTGTTATTGTCAGTTTTGCGGACTCTGCGGAGAGCTGTGATGTTGGCCTTCATAAAGTAATGCTGTGCGAGGTCTAATTATCTTGTTAGCAGGGTTGGTAGCTAGGCCGCAGTATACGTACCAGAGACACCCTTCTCAGTAATGACCAGGTCGGGCTTGACAGCGATGATGGCTTCGCAGATGTTCTTGATCTGCTCCTCCTCAATCTGCAGAATGCGGTTCCAGTCATCCTCCTTGGTAATTTCAATGTTGGTCTGGGACTCGCCCTTCTTGTACTCGAGAGGGCAGTCAAGGAGGACGATGCGGGGGTTCTCGATGCGCCGGCGCATCTTGGGGTGTGTGATATCCTTGTTGAGCATCAGACCGTCGAGGACCTCGCTATCCTCAATCTCGCCGCCGGGCACCTTTTCGACACGGGCGTAGCGCTTGACGTCGACTTCGGTATTTCCGTTGCCGGCCTCCCAGGTGACGGTGCGGACAGCCTTGAGAGCAAGGCTGCACATCTGGTCCATCCAGCGGCTGACAAATTTGGTGCCGATGGACGAGGAAATGAGCTTGGACATGGCCTCGTCGTCGTTGACGTCGATCGGGGTGGAGACTTCTTCGATGATTTCGAGGGCATCTTGTAGGGCGCGCTTAAAGGCAGAGATGATGACTACGGGGTGGATGTTGCGCTCGAGCTGGGGGAGGGCCTGTGCAAGAATTTCACCAGCTAGTTGCTGTCAGTACGGAGCTCGTGAGCTATCCATTCGAGTCGTGTGCGTACCAAGAATGATGACAGTTGTGGTACCGTCGCCGACTTCCTCGTCCTGTGTGCGGCTGAGCTCAATCATGCTCTTGGCGGCCGGGTGGGAAACCTCAATTTCGCGGAGGATGGCGTGGCCATCGTTGGTGAGGACGATGCCGCCCATGGGGTCGAGCAGCATCTTGAGCATGGCCTTGGGACCGAGACATGATCGAATAATGTCAGCAACTCTGTGGACGATTCTGTTAGCGATACCGACTGGTTTTGCAAAGCAAGGCAGAGTGGCGGTGCATCAAGGTCGTCGGCACGTACGTCTTGGCGGCTGCAATATTGGAGAGCTGAGCTCTTCTTCCAGTCTGCCTGTCACCACCAGCATTGGTGTCTGCAGGGACAATTCGTTAGCATCGATAGTATCTGATTGTTTGAGCACGCCGTCGCTCCGGGACTGCAAAAGGCGGCGCAGGCAGCAAGCTGAATTCGGCGGAGGCGGGGGGGATGCAAAAAGGATAATTTTCGGTGGGACATACTCATAACCACAACAGGAGCTTGCATGTTGGGCGAATGCGTGCTTCTTTGGCGGGAAAGAAGTTTAGAGGATACAAGGGCACTTCGGGGACCAACACACGCGACAAAAGAAGAGGAGGACGAGGATGCAAAAGATAGGGAGAGCTGGTTGATGGGTCGTGGAGGGGTGGTTTTGCAGGAGAAGGCGGATTGAAAGTTGGGGTGGGCCCTATCACCAAGTCTCAGGCGGTGCTAGCAAGGTGCTGATGTGAGTGAGGTACCTGGCTTTAGTTCTTTTGGTGCGCTTTTGGTGGGCGAGCTAGACGTTAGGTACATTGGTCGCCTGCTCGTCCGCCAGATCCAGCAGCTTCCATCTGCTCAGGGCTGTTGGGGCGCTGTCAGCGTTGTGCGCCCGTCGATTGGCTGATTGCGCCTGTGCCCCGCACAGAAACTGGGGTCCCCTCATCAAGTTCTGTGCAGCAAGTACCTTTGCACTCAGGTAAGCCACGGAAATACCTACTGCCTGGACAGCAACACCATCGCTGACGATGATAAGGACTCGCGAGGTCCTTGCCAATCGTCCTGATATCGGCACTTAATCACTCAGTAAATACCTCTCCGTAACCCGTTCAATATCTCTCTGAGCTGCCCGTATTCTTCCCCTCCTAACCTATCACTTGTCATTCTCTCCTCAAACGCCATCGCATCGCGGATTACCTCAGCGCCTAGCCCGCCACCAGGATTCAGCTTGCTGCGTGAGATGCCCACACGGGCATCCTTCTCAAGCAAATCTGACACCCGTCTTGAATACTCAATATCAGTAAACTACGCTATCAGCTCACTCGACTCCGCTGAATGCTACTTTCCCCCGCGCCAGACCCGCTGCCACATGGTCGGTATCGACGGGCTATCTCGTCTCGAATGGTGCGAACCGAGGCGTAGCTAGTCCAAAGTTGCACATATGTCCGGCATGCCCACCTAAGCGGACAGATTGTGACCAACATCTTGCAAGGCTACAGCAAGGGCTGGCGCTTCTCGGGTATATCATGGGCTGTCGATGCTCGCAGGGCACACACACATGGCTATGCCCGAAATAGTGCATGTGGTGCAATGTACAGAGTCAAATGTGCAGAATTGTCAATGATCGTCCCGGCAAGTTGTATTAAGGTCAATTGCGAATTCTCATAGTAGCTAAAATGAGTGTGCTGTGCCGTAAAAGCAATATTCTTGGTCCAGTATCAATCTCCCCGTGCATGGTGCTCTAATTGGACATTAGTGCTTCATAGTGTGAGGACCAGCATCAGACTCCACGTGTCCGATCTTTTCCTTCGCCTCTACAGAAACGTTATCCGGTCCTCCACTTTGACCTCTATTACTCCGATAGATCATCAGTCAAAGATCCATTTTCTCCTGCTTGAAGCATCAGTGTCCTGCTGTGTTGAAGCATCATCAATGCCCTCCTTCGGCCAAGGCCACCAACCCTTCAATGGAGTATGACCAAGAATAGTGTTGAAGCATCGGCCACTGTCGGCGCTATCAAAGTAGTAAACGGTCCGTCCATGGAGGTCCTTCACGGACACATATCGAACATTTGCAAGGGACAGAAGGCTTGGCTTGAACTGACGCAGTGTGCTTATCGCATGGGCTCGCACCGCCAGGGTGCCATGCCATTGCGCTGGCTCAGTATCAATGAGCTCGTAAAAGCAACCATGGCGAAACCTGGCATGTATACATTCGCTGTCGGGTTGTGTCGCAATGAAGTCGTCGGAAAAGAAGGTCTTTGTAGAATCGATGTTGTCCTCTGACCAAAAAAGGCCACTTTTCAAAAGAGCAGCCACATCCTTGACCTTAAGAGTGAGCTCAGCGAACCAGTAGGTATCTCTCAGCTGGCCGAAATTGTAGTCTATGCCTGATGGCATGTTTTTGAAGTCATTGGTGGTGACGTCTTCCAGAAAGCCGAAGGCGACGGTTCCGCCGCCCTCGAAGCGGCCTGTGTTTGGGTCAGTGCCTGGTGGCTGCATTGTGCTGCCTTCTCTTCTGATAGATTTGGCTTGCTATATCTCGTTAAATACGGCCCGTTGAGTAAGAGAAAGTGTTGACTGTACATGCGCAAGTGATAAATAAAGTGCGGAAGTCTCGCTTTGCGTATTAACACTCGTGTATATCAAGAAAGCGGGATGCCGCAGAGCGAAGTTGACCTGGTGAGCGAAGCTGCTCTGGTGAGTGAAGCTTGTGAGTTTTTCAAGGAGAAGGGTCTCTCAGCTTGGATAGGTGATCATCTTTCGAGGGCTTTGGGTTTTTATAAATCAATCTCCCAGAGAGCGGGCAGCGCTTTCCGTGAAGAGTTTCACAGACGTACAAACGGAAAGATCCTGCAAGCACTTGCATCGATTCAAAACCCCCACCTTTTGCTTGACGCTATATTGATGAACCAGCTTAAAATTATCTGTGCCCCTTTGGGCCATTCGGCGACGTGAGAAGGACCAACCTGGCACTAAGGTGGCACGGCTAACGACACTGCGCAAGAGACTATCATTTGGTCGAACAAAGGGCTCAGCATTGATTTACATAGGAAAGACAGGGTTTTTGAATATTTATTCCTCTATGAAAGCCTCGGAGAAAACTCTCAAGTCGGATTTAGCCCAGTTGCCTCCCAGAGACTTTGTCCTTGACTCTGCTAGTGTGTACATGCATTTCCGTCAATTCATGAATAGCCAGCTTCAGTTGCCGTTCAAGCATTCTCAAGATATTATACAGCACCTAGCTCATTCTCCATCCCATCATGTCCGTCACGCCTCTCCCTCACAGCTCGCGCGACAACGACGACGGCGTCGACCTCTTCGCCTTTGCGCGCTGTCGTCGCACCCTCTGCGCCGAGACGCCCGCCGCCGGGACCTTTTCAAACGGCATCTGACCGCACGTCGACAGCTGCAGCGCGCTTTGCAGCCTCTAGCTGTGCTTTCTCCTGTGCAAGTGTATCTTGTGTGTTAGCATTCCCGCTGATCCACCGCGACCACGTTCAAAGGATTTATACGCACACGTTTCGCAGCTGCTTCCTAAAGCGTCTGGCCTCTTCCGTCTCGTCATCTTGGAGCTCCACGGCGCCGTGATACAGCGTGTTGAGCAGCTTTTCGGTGGATGCGCGCGCGCGTTGCTGCTGCTGCTGCTGCTGCTGATGATGATGCGATTTGGTCATCGAGGCGGCAGGCTTTGGTGGAAAGACGCGGTCAAAAGACGCAGGGCTCTGCTGAAGGCGGCGCATATCCATGGAAATACCCTGCAGTAGCTTCTCGCGCACAGACATGGCGCTCAGCGGCTTTGAGGAGGTAGATCGGGTTCCGGAGCTCGGAGTCGGGATGTCCTTGGAGAGGTTGAGCTGTGCCGGGCGCCGCTTGACTTGGCGAAGAAGAGGGTTGGTCAGAAATTTCGGTTGTTTAATTCTCAGCGGCTCTGGATACTTGTGGTGGCGGTTGGTAGCGGACTTGTCTTCCGCTTCGCTGAGAACTCGGACTTTGCCGTGGTGATTCGCCAGATGCTCAATCAGCTGGTCGGCCATGATGCTGCGTTTGGCTGGGCCAGGCTAGGACAGAGGAGGGTAGCGTGTAAGACTATGAGAAGAAAAGATCCTGGAAGGATATTGTAGAAGAAAAGTGCTTCATTTCTGACCGAACAGGAAGAGAACGTTAAACATGGAGATTCTGAAAACGTCTGGCAGTTGGCAGCTGCCAGCTGGCAGTCAAACAGACCGTGACTGACTCGCCATCTCTCACAAATTCTTGAACCATTTGGTATGATTCGGTGGAGTGGATTGGCTTTATTTGCAAGAAGTCTATCAATTCAGATATTCGCATTAAAAGCATTGCCTCACATGGCTGTACATCGAGCGGCAGCATCACGAGGCTTGGACGACTTTGAATGCTCTCGAAACACTGGCGCAAATGTAGAATGTAATTGTCATATTGAAGTAGTGAATGGCCAATTTACAGATGTTCTCGGTGTTGTTTATTACTCAGCTGGGGCAGTTCCATGAAAACGGAAAACTAAACTGTCGCTCCTGGGACCTCTACGGATTACACTATGCCGTCACAAACAGCTCGAGATCAGTCTTGAACTCACCCGACACCCTCGAAACTGCCGGGGATCTTTTTCAAACATGAATTGCCGCCAGGAGAGTAAATAGACACAGAGGAGCATTTGTATTCCTGAGCTTGGAGATGAACGGAAAACCCAGCACTTCTCTACACCATGGCTACCCTGCACCGCTTTTGCCAAATCTAAGCCAACGACTCGCGGACAAAAAGCGTTCGTCGCCCTCGCTTCACGTGGGGCCTCGTACAACGTTGCAAGAGACCATTCCTCCGACTGCCGAGTTCCAAACATGTCATGAAGGGGCTTCTTGCTATTGCGTGGCCGGCGTGCTGCGACTCCCATTCGCGCGCCGCATAACGGCCCAAAGGACCAAGTCTCACCCAAGCGATCCAATGAAGCGCCGGCGCCGAGGAATCAGCTGCAGGGACTTGAACTCATGCTCATGCCTGTGGCGAGGTATTACTGGTACAAGGGATTTGCCCCGTATCTGCCCGTTCTGCGTGAGGCGGCATCGGAAATGGAGTACATTGAAATGTCTCGTTCCCCAAATTCCATCCGTATCGGGCCGTCGGTCACGGAGCATCTTCTTCGTCGTGGTTGACACTTATTGATGCCAAATGCATGACTGGCGAAAAAAAGATCAAAAGCAACTTGTTTGTCATCGGGCGTCGACGCCTCCTCCTCCCACAACAAGCTGCAGCAACGCATCGTGACGTGGAGGGTTTCCTGCCAATGAGACGGATGGCTGGCGCGCAAAGCTAGAGACAAACAAGGTGTTTTCGTCCAATAGTCTGCCGTAGAAATATCAATATTGTCAAAAGTCAGGCCAGGAAGGATCCGAAGCCACCGTGAGGCAATTTCTTTCTTTCTTTTTTTTTTACATCTTGCGTCGTGGTGAGGTAGAGAGGTTCTTGGCACCCGAGACATGGTTCGGGGAGCAATCGCCCGTTTCGGTCGGGTCGGCTGGTGAGCCAAGACAACGCTCCGCTACGGCTTGGGCGTTCTTTCAAATGTCGGCGGCAGCAAATAAGATATCAATTGAATAAAAACCGAGACAGGGAGATGCAGTCTCTATGTTGCTTGCTCTGTTCTTTACGGGCAGGTACAAACTCTTCCAATTGGCATCAGCAGCAGATGCATGCATGCACAGACGCCATTCAGCCACGTCGACAAAATGGATTGCGCTTCGAGAGGGGTCTGGCCTGTGTTTAGAGCCAGTCCTGGGATCAGGGCTGTATTGATGAATATATATTGAGAGCAGTTGGCTTGGCTGCCGCAGAGAACATGTAATATGCTGCCGTGCTTGGCCCACACAATTGTCACGATGCATCCCTTTTTATGTCGACTGCACAATTTGGGAGTGTTGATGAGGTTTACAGCTGCACGCCCACGGCCGAGAAGCGGAGAAGAAAAAATATAGAAGAATTAAATTCGGATAATTCTTTACTAATAATGGATAGAGAATTCCAAGCAAACGATCCATACGGTGAACCCGTGCAAAGCGGAATTGACAAACAGTGATAGAACTGCAGTAAATTAGCCCACTACCAAGGATTCTTGTTCCGCACACTGGGGCCTGGCCTGTTTCGATGCTCCGTACTTGTCCGGTACATGAGGCCAGTTTCTCACGACACCGCCTGAGCAAGATTACCGGCGTTTGTCGGAACGTTGTCTTTTTAACGTCTTCTTTTATTTTTGTTTTAAATTTTGATCCCCCGTGACAATCGACGGTGGCCCTGCGGGTTCCATTCCGCAGGAGCAAACAAGAAGCTCGGTGTAGAAACAACGCTCCGGATGGTTCCGCGGTTGGCCCGGCGTAGTTACCGCCGTAAGGATATTTATCCATCGTGAATGGAGCCCGGCGATGGTGACGAGGCGATGGGAGATGCAGCTTGTGCAAGGTGCAAGGTGCATTGTGAAGAATGTTCATGGGAGCTGGGACATTTTCAAGGCTCTGGTGGGCCTGGTGGACCTGGGTCGTTGTTCTGGTCAGTGGTCACACGACGGCTTCAATGCAAAGTCGCAAGGGTTGGTTTTGCATGATGACTGTCGATTCATTTTGATTTTGCATAATTTCTTTTGCAGGTCACCGAGAGTTGGAATTTCTCGTTTGTTTTTCCTTCTTTTACAAAGAAAACAATGCCAAATAATGGCTTGCGGGCTTGAGCTTGACAGGGTAATTTCAGTTTGCACAATGGCGGAATTTTCACGATGAAGCTCTGGAACAAAACCGGGACATGACGAGACAAAGCGGAACTCTGCAGCTGGACTCTGCAGCTGAAATTCTGATACACTGCCTTTTCTCAATATCCGTAGTTAATGCATCCGCTTCCTGAGACGCACGCCTGTGACGGGATCGGCGGCCCGTCGGCTTCGGCCGAGCGAGCGGGCGCCAGCACAAGATTCTAGGCAGCTACGGATATCCGAACATGTTGATCAATATTCATCATGACTGGCTTTCTTTTTCTTCCTTTCTTTATTCTTGGCTTGCCAATGTCTTGATGACGCCATACTGATTACGCCATGATGTCTTGATGAAGGGAAAAAAAAAGATTTGTTCAAAAAATAAAGCACAGGCCAGCTTACGTATCCTGTCGTGATACACAGCCTGGGATCAGACGAGACAAGTGACAAGAGCCGGGATCCGTAGAAAGGCAAAGAAGAAATGTGCTTGTGTACCTGAATTTCATATATTTACGCCCCCCACCCCTGGCAGGAACGTCAAGATGCGTTGAAAAAAAAAATCTTTTCTTCATCCCTAGCATGTCACGAAGGGCAGAAAAAAAGTGCTTGACTGCTGATTACCCACCATGCTTGCCGTGGCAAGAATACTTGCTCTAATCCCTGTACATGACATGACTGACTTCATCCCTTTCAAAAAAATCTTTTTTTGACCCCGGCTGACATGTCTAGCGTCTTTGCTCGCTCGATCGATCTCACTCGGGCCAAAAAAAAGCCTTCATCTTCTTGCCGTCTACAGGGGGGCAAGGGGTACCGCTATTTCTGCCACCTACTTTCTTCCCTTGCGCTGCTGATAATATCCGTATTCCTGATATTATTCAGACATGAAAAAATATGAACCCGCCTACCAGGGTCCCTGTCTCCCTTGATGGTTAAACACGACGTGAAAAACTCTGCTACCCGTTGCAATGTGACTCAAAAGACAATAATGATATTTGCTGGTCCAAAAAAAAAGGGGGAGCGTTTATGCCATGAATTATGCTGGCAAGTCCTCTCAAGCGTTGAAAACTCCATAATTCACAAGGTTAAGATATATGCCGAGTAATACCCAGCTAGAAGCATAATGTGTTTAGTTTCAGCAGCAAGCCACATATACCCATCGGGACAGGGAACGACCCGCGCCCATCTTCGACCCGGATTCGCGCCAGCAAAGAGAGTCTGGACGAAGAGTTGCGCGTGGCTGGTTAATGCCGCAGCTGCTTTCGCGGCGCCAGCGTTTCATCTACGCTAAAAAACAACAACACAAAGAGATGCTATTGGCGCGCAGGTTGTGCTGTTCCAGAAGGTCTAGATCGGAGAGGCTGACGAGGCAGATCGTGCGTGGGTGTGTTGTCGTGGGACCGGTTTCCCGGCACAGATGGGATGCTCTTTGATGGGCGCTTAGCTCATGATTTTTATGTCGATGAATTCTCAAAACGCAATGCAAGAAAGCGATTGGTTGGTGCTTTGGGCGAATGCGTGAATTGCTGAAGAGTTGCTCTTTTCAATGGCGTCGTGTTGTTACTGTCGCTTGCAGCAAGGGCCGTCGCCACAAATTTACATGATGGAGGTCAATCTATCTCGATAGCAATGCATATTCAACTTGTTAACTCGCCGACGATTGGGTAAGCATCTTTCAGCTCCTATATCGAATTTACGAGTCATTTTATAGTTTTATTTGAAAGAATGAAAAGTAGCAGGTGAAGAATACAAACGCCGTCTGACGCACGCATCAGCCAACGGCGGTCATGAAACGGCACCGCTTTGCTGGCTGCAAGGGAGAAGGAATGAGACGACGACCATGCGGACCCCCCAGAAATTTCTGCACATGTAACGAAAAAAAGAAGGCAAAAAAAAAAAAAATTGGGCAACACTACGTTGTGATGGGCCAGATTCCCGATATCTGAGCGGATCTAGACCTTTTACGTGGACGTTGGGCTGCGATGCATACTCGCCCCCGACCTTTTCAGCTTTTTACTCTGCGCTCTTCCCAATGACGCGATTCAGGTGCCATTTGCTGACTGAGACGTACCAATTCTTTGCTTTTACTTGTGCAGGCTGGAGCTGCATCGATAGCGAACGGCATTGACCGAAACATTGCATGATGCCCTTTGTTGGCTCTGCCCTTGATGCATTGAGGCCAGGGACAAGGTCATAATCTTTTTTTTCGCCAATGAGCAACTCCCCTTTGGGGGGGGGTTTATCATTCGAGCCCTTGGTATTTACGAGGCCCAGTTCAGGCATCGTAGGGTTGGCTTCGTCAGTATTCCACTAGCTTTCCTTACGAAATTTTCAAACCAGCACATTTCTACCAGTAATCACCCGTCATTCCATCTCATTTCTACGTCAAAGAAGAAGAAAAAGCCACAAAAGCTAAAATAAAATAAAAATCTAACCGTCACCTTCCCCCCCATCAAGGCTTTACCTTGGACGGCAAGGCGGGTCAGCAGTTTTAGGTTTAGGCGCAACGGGCCAAATCGACATCCCGACAAAAAAAGTTTTCCTCGCTAGATTTCAGTTTGGGGGTCACATCATCTTTTGGCAATCTACCATACGGGATTAGTTTAGTGGTTCATTTTACTTTTCTCGTTAGCTTGTCGCTCGCAAGGGTTAACAAACAGCTAGTTTTATACACCGGACAAGACCGGACGCCGTGGCTTTTTGCCCAGACTCTCTCGGTCGAGGCTTTTGACAAAGCAAGGCCGATGAACGCATTGGCCGCCGTTGTCTAGCCTAATGCATAAAGGGATGTGATTTTCGGACGAGAGAAGAGAATTTCATTGATTTAGCTTTCCAAGTTCCCTACTGTAATTTCAATCTCCCTTTTTTTTACCGTTTTTTTTTCTTTGCCACTTATTAGACAGGCAAGAATCGACCAATAAGCTCGAGCCCTCAAACCCGAATGTTTCGGCCGACCAGACAGATGCGGATATCCGTGGCTTTACATATTTCTGTTTCTGCTTTTTTCTTTCTCGAGTTCTCTCTCGTCCTCGGGTCCATTTAATTATCCCTGTGGCATTTCCTTGGTCTTTTAGTGCTTGCCAGCGCATTATTTACGTTTTAATGAATGAGCTGCGTCGTTTACCTCATTCGTCGACCTGATGGGTTCCTGCAACATGACCGTAGACGAAACAAATTTTATAAATGAGAATAAAATATGAAGAATTTCCAGGCTCTCCACCACGGGCCGTGCATGTCTACGGAGTAGCCAATTGCCAATTCAAAAAGAATCGTTAGGATATGGCTGGAATGCGACGCTAGGCTCAAGGTTTGCTGCCCAAGCACAACTCACCACGTAAGAGGAAAAATTTTTATTTTCCTTTTTTTTTTCTTCGATACTTCTCTTCACCGTTGCATGGAAAAAAGGGACGTTGGATGGGATCTGGATCCCTGAACTGAACCCATGCAGCACAGCGCCGTGAATCTTGCAGTGCTACACGCAACCCATGCGCGTATATCCAACGTTAACTTTTTCAGCCTTCCGGAAGAGGAAATTCAAATCGGCGCCATCACATTTGTGCAACCTCTCACTAAATATTCCTCCCTCTATCCATGCAAGAGAAAAATTCCATCAACTAGTGTCATCTTTGTATTCATTTTCATCATGTACCCCCAACATTCTTTGTCCTATCTCCTTGTTTGAGAAAACTTTTCAAGTGAACCCTCTTTTCGCATGTCCCTGCTCCCGCAATCTCGTTGGCACATCGAGATGCAGTCTAGGCCCGCCCTGTCACAGTCATCATTCCACCTCCCTTGCCTTGCGGTGTAAGCACAAACGTGTAATGCACAAAGTGTCTCATATTCAAGGACGAAGAAAAAAAAAAGTAAAAAAAAAGTGGTCAAGAAAAAGTTGTTCTTCAGCACAAGCAAACTTTTCTTGCTTGCTTGTGCGTGCGTGTTGCATTCATTCTCTGCTAATTTCATAAAGAAGCCTTCCCACGCCGGGGACGTCGCTTTGCCCAATCTCATAATGATAAAACCCCCCCCCTTACGCTGATAAACATGTGTTCTGCCGACTCCTCCTGTATGTTTGATGCACAAAGATCAACCCCTAGAGGCAGCCCAAAGAAAAAGAACAAAAGAAATCAACCCCAAGTAAACTCCAGAAATCATTGAAGTGTTGCCAAGCTTCTCTCAGACAAACGCTCCGTGGTGTTGCCCCGACATGAAAATAGAAATGCGAAATAGGATATTATAATGGACAAGATGATTTTGCTTTTTTCTTGGTATGCAGGACGCCGTTGTAATGCCCATCTTGGTACAACAAATTGGTCGCTAGGAAAACAGTGTGTGGAAAAGTAAAGTTGTAGTTGTAGTTGTCGTTACGTGATCGAGGTGAGTGAGTAGGGTGCATCGTGGTTTTTTTTTCTGGTTGTATGTCGTTGTGTGGTGATTGCGTGGTTGTAGTGTATGTCGTCGTGATAAAGTGTCGTGTATGTGTGGTACATGAACAACAGTCTGATGGTGTACAGGACAACGCCAGATTACTGGGATCGTCTTCGTTGCAAGCGGACCTGCTCAAAGGACACAGCATACGCCTGCAGCTCCTTCTTGACACCATCAGAGAGGCGTGAGGCATCCGAGGCGGTGCTCTTCATGGAGCACAGGCTGCTGTGGGAGCTCGAAGGTGTCAGCTGGCGGAGAGGCAGCGACGACGACGACTGGTTGGGCAGGCGATCGGCGCGCAACGATGAGTAGTATCCGAGCAGTGGCTTGGCCGTGGGCGTGGTCCCATATGGCTGGGCGTTGCCAAAGTCGTAGGCTGGGGAGAGGTAAAACTTGGAGCGGGCCGCGGGGCGGGTGTTACTTGTAGGAGTAGGAATGGCAGCAGAGGCCGTGGACCACGGGCCCGATGTGGGAGCAAAGCCCGGAGAGCTGGCCTGGGAGGAGGGTGAGGAAGGCGACTTTTCAAAGTCGGCGAGGCGGCAGGACTCGGAGCAGTAGGCGGCGCCGTCGTGAACCTGCTTGTCGCAGGCGAGGCAGAACTGGTGGGCCCAAAGATCGAGGCTCATGGTGGCGGTTGTGGTGGTGTTGAGTGTTGGTGTGTGTGTGCTTGAATGCAAGTGATGGAAGACGATGGAGTCCGTTTACCAGTCAAATAGAACAAGAAACGGCAGTCGTGGCGGCAGTCGTGATGCTGTCGAGGTGGAACGGTAGATAGACAGGTGACAGTGCGAGGACCGCAGAGGTGCAGGCTGACAGTGATAGCGAGACTGGTAGCAAGGCTTGCAAGGTTGTGTAGTGATTGTGTGATGAAGGAAAGAAGAAAGAAAAGGTGAGAGGAATAGAGGTTATTTTGTAAAGAAGAGAGGAAAAGGTCGCTGGGTAGAGGGAGCATGTTAGAAGAGGTTTCGAGGAAGAGGGCAGCGGCATGTTAAAGTAGTGAGGGTGAATAGCAGCACAGAGTGGTGCACCAGCCAGCACGTACCAGCAGTGGTCGATGGCTACATGGGCATGGGAAGTGGGCTCGCACGAAGCGGGTCCAACCTTTGGTGACTGTGGACTGTAGCGGACGGGATCAAGGCCTCTGGACGAAAAAGTTTTAGCGCCATTGCCTAGTTGCGTACCTGCCTCCCGTCATGCGCCTCTGAAAAAAAAATCAAAAGGGAAAAAGGGAATCGAAATGATGATACGGTGCGAAAGGAAAACGGGTTGGCGGGCGTTAGTCTAAAACGGGTAGTGACGGCGCCGAGAGACTAGCATGGGCCGTAGAGGTAGCGCTGCAAGCTGTGACAGGGGTTGCTGTAGTGGGTACTCGTTTTGGGGAATAAAAGACAAGAATGAAAATGCAGAATAAATAATATTCATACAAAATCCAACGGCCCACATGCCCTGCAGCAGATGCGAGCGACCATCCAGCGCTTGTTCCCTGGGGTGGGCACTAGATTGCCGGGGGAGGGGTGAAGAGTCTGTATCTGTGTACCCCAGTAATCCGTACAATTTTCTTTGGATGCAGCAGCCAAGCTAATAAGTCGAATTGTGCAGGCTCTGCACAATTCGGCAAGGTGTCGAGACCATGGGCCTCGCGGGGCGGCCGTCGACTAGTAGCCGCCGTGGAACGGCGTGGCTTCAGCTAAGCAGCCTCTGCGTTACAAGAAGAATCCGCTGCTAATAATTAGAAAGAAGAAATTTGCCAAGAAGAAAAAAAATTTAAAATAAAGTAAATGGTGAAGGAAGCTCGGGAAAAAAAGGTAAAAGAAAAATCTTGCTTGTCACGCAAGCCCGTTTACACGCACTACACGCACTACAAACTGACGACATTGGCTCCCGCAGTGGTGTGTTTCCACTACCAAAACACGCAACAGCCCCCCCCGTAGACACTTGACACTGTGCCCTGTGACACTTGAGCTGATGAGTAAAAAGGCTTTTCTGCTTGTACCATCCAGCGGGCCGTCACATCTTCCCCCCCCCCCTCCTGTTACAGAACAACGTCGGACCAGTCTGACTGTTGACTGATATTATGGATCTGGTGGTGCAATTCCGCTTTCCGTGCTCCGAATTTCTCCCTATTATTACCCAACCAGTCAGCCAATTGCGAGGACAAATTTTCAGGATTAACTTGAAGATCTGCTTCCCGTCGATGGCGCCACAAGAGGGTCCCCGAGTTTAAGAAAAAAAGAAATACAAGAAAAAAAAAAGATCCAGCGCAATGCAACTGCCCCGGCATCGGCAGCTTGTTGCTCATACTGCCGTGGCTGTGTATCAACATTCCAATCATGTACCCGTCGCCGTCACTGTCACGATTTCAAGAGTGAAAATTTTTTCTTGATTGTCTTCGTATCAAACTGCGGCGTCTGCCTAGTCGCTTGGGGGCCATGTGGTGTCCTGTGCGGACGGAGAGGCTCTGTCCGCCTCGTCATGCAACCCGTGTGCAAGCAACCAAGGTACGCAGAGCACCCCGAATACATCAAGGTGCGCGGTACAAGCTCATTCCATAGTATCATGGCGACACCAGCAAGTACCAATCTCTTCCTGCAATTCGTTTTTGACCTTGCAGGAAACATTCATTTGCCCACGCAGTGCCTTTTGCTCTTCTCCATTCTCGCCCCGTGGCTTGATCTCTACATGCATGCATCCGTGCATTTCTCCTCCTCCTGCGGCGGCCCTTTCCATCATCCGCGTAATCTGTACCCTATCATGCAACTGCACGCGGTACTTTTCTTCAACCACTTGCCACGTTTGTGCTACCATCAAGACAGAAAGACGAACAAGAAACAACAACATGAGACGCTCCACTGGCCAAAGAAGTACGGGCTGGCTGGCTCTCCATCATCAGCCACCACCACGAAACACCACCACGAAGCACCACCACCACCACCACCACCAACAAAGGAATGCATGCATTCTGCGACGGCTTGGCGGTCCTGGTGCTGCCACTTTGCGCTTTGCCGCCCACAAGGCACCAAACAGTGCAGACGTTCAGTTTTTTTTAACCCTCAGGCTCACACGCCCTGTCGGAGCACAGGTCATGCCCCCCGTTCCCGTTCGTCTCGGCCGGGTCTAATGTCTCTGACATATTTTTCAACACACACCATCGAAAAATGGCGTTACGTCTATTCGAGTTAGTGGTGGTGGCGACTCGCTAAAACCAATCATCCGCTCCCATCAGCCCCAAGCCACCAACGACCTTTTCTTCCATTTCTGGGCTAGTCATTGTGGCCATGATGATACCTGCCTGCGGCCCGCCAGACTGTTTTCTTTCTATCAGCGTTGGTGTCGCCACCCTCTGGGACTGTGTGCGTCGTCGTTGGCTCTGTATGGACGGGGCTTGCCACACACACACACCTTGTTCTTTTGGTGATGTGCGACGTGATCTCGGCGTGTTCGGCCAAGGTCAAGCATGGACGAGACTGCCGATGGGTATGGTGTGTCGCACTCGAAATCTGTTTGCCACAGTCATGCCCATAACATGTCGCTTATCACCATGATTTCCCGCGTTTTATCCTCATGTATTTTGAGCCCGACCTGAGCAGAGCCATACGGTCAACAGTTTCGTCATGGTGCAGCATCTACTTGCATGTCGAGATCGACAGCAAAGGCCAAGACTGCGGTTGCATCCCAAGCAATACCGGCTCTCAAGCAATGTGCTAATTTCATCTACGGGTCTCGTCACTCGAAAAATGGTACATGCTCTTTCTGCCATTGACACGGCACGAGTGGAATTGGCCATTTCTCGTGGCTGCCCGGCCGACTGCATCACTGCCTACCTGCACTAGTTCGATCCAGCGGCTACTTGCCGCTACTCGATACCTATCAGTAAATATGTCTGCACCTTGACCCTGGACACCTTGACCCTGGACAATTCCCTCGACTCGGCTTGTGCCACGTTGGGAAGCTGCACGGAATGTTGCCGTCGCCAATTTTTTTTCTCTCCCTTGTCCGAGACCTGGCTTCGTCCGAGACCCCCCTAACACGCCTGTAGAAATACCAACACGGTTGATGCCGCATGATGCAATATGCTCGATCAACATGCTGCCCAGCAACAACAAGAATAAAAAAGGGTGATGGAAAACCTGCCTCTAATGCCCGCAAACCCGAGATGCAATGCAACGCTGCGCCATGATTGGTGGTCTGTGCTGAGCCGTCATTGGACCAGCCGTGTCTCCATGGCCCGTTCTGACGACAGTGGTACTCAGCCCGCAAGCCACCATCACGGCAAGCAAAGAAACAAGGACCGGGTTAGTGAACGCCTCGTTCATTTAGTATCACGACTGAGCAGAGAACCCCAGATTTCAGAACAGCGCCATCGTCGCAAGCGCCTCCTTCTCTGAACCCCTACCCTGCCTACGAGTTGCTGTCTTGGCAAAAGACACAGTGTCTCTGGCTCACGTTGATGGAAGGGCGCGACATGCATTTTTTGAGTCGATTGCCTAGCGATGAGTACAAGGGGACCACGTATTTGCATCTCGGACAAGTGCCGCGAGGCACGCATTACAGATACTGATGAAGCAACCGTTGAAGGCGCACCTTGTAGAACCCTGATGTATGCCCATGCAGGAGCCTCGTGGATGTATGTAGAATTGTTGATGTCTGGCGCATTTGACCTGTAACATTTCCACCATCTTTGTTGCTGCTGGTCCCGGGGAGGGGGGAGAGGGGGTTCAAGGGCTAGTGATGTAAATGAGCCAGCCCTCCCAATAATCAGCGATGATCACGAAGCAAGCACCACAAACTATCTCGCGCCACTACGACGCACCACTGAGCACGAACCACCAGGAGCAGTACCTCCTCCGCACCCTGGGGATCATTTATGAGCTCTTTCTCCGCACTCTGTAGTAATGTGATGAGACTGGGTGCCCCTCGATTCATTGTCAAAACTGGGGGAGAGACAGAGCGAGACAGAGAGAGCCTGGTGAGCAGTGGCAGAGCACCACCCTCTCTCGCTTGGAAGGAATCCCCTGGCCCCAGCCCAGTCCAGCCCCAGTTCTAGCATGACCCATTTGGGTCGCTAATCCGTAGGTACCTTGGGTCAACTGGGGATGCGACGAATCACAGGACCTTTGCCAAGCGGCTTCTCCGCATTCAAAGAAGCTCTATGATGGATCTCTCCCGCCTCTCAGATTTCTCTCAAGTTTTTCGTCGTCCTTGTTCTTTTGCTTTCTCCCCGCTTGGCCGATTACTTGGCGACATGAGGGTGACGCTTCCAAGTTTCTTGGAGAAATAGGAGTACATTACGGATAGAGCGAATATAAATTACATAAACAGAAGAAACCGCGTAGATTGGGGTCAGTTTGGGACGCGCGGATTGGCGAGATTCGGTGGCGCGGGGTGCGAAGAATTTCCAAACCTGAACATTGGTTTGCAAACGCAATTTGGAGAATCGGGCCCAGATCAGCAAAGGGTCCAAGACAAAAGAAGAAGACGCCAAAAAAAAAAAAAACTTGGTACACGATGACAGCGGCAGTCGCGGATGCGACGGGCGGTCCAATCTAGCAATCTGCTAATAGAGACAGCCAAGACGGAGAGTTTTTCTAGTTCTTGTTTTTTGCTTCTTTTTCGGTTATACGAGGCATGCGCTCGAGATAAACGGGAGAGACGTTTGCAAGCTAGTCCTAGGCACACCACATACCAGCACGGAACAAGCCGCTGAACCTTGTGGCTTCTATCGAATTTACAAAGCTGTATTTGCTTTTTCATATTTTTTTCTTTCTTTTGTTCCGCAAGATAGTGCTATCCCAGCCTCGGGCTAACAATGAAGCTATACCAATAGACGCCAAAAAGACGTCGCATGGCAGTGGAGTTTGGGCCATGCCTCCCCCCTCCCCCATGCTGCTGCCCAGAGGAAGGGGAGGGGCATTCAGGATTGGGAAATCGTCCTCCAATGGTTGATCAAAGTCCCGCCGGCAGATGTGCGCATGTAATCTGTACAGAAAAGCGAATTGGGAATAAATTGCCCAAATTGTCCCCTCCCCCCCAAAAGCCAGCCAGCCCAAGCAGGCGGCGCGCCTCCCTCTCTCCCTCGTCCCTGCCTCGCCCGAAACTCCGAGGTTTGGCACCCTGGTTCCTAATATATTTTGTTTAGCCCTGGTCAGATATCCCGTGCAGCAGGGACGACAAGGGTAATGTAATGAGTGAAATGGGATGACTGTTTGTCCTCGGGGGGAAAGAGGGGGGGGGGACAAAAAACCTTGGGCCAACGAACCAAAACTCGTCTGCGAGAACGCCACCATCGCCGTTGAAAAGTTGACAGACTGGGGCTATTATTACGGCGGCGCTTTGCTGCATCAAGGCGATGAAAGGAAATGGTGGTGGCAAAATGCAGAAAACCTTTTTTTTTCCCAAAATCTTTTTAGAGTTGGCTTTTTATTTCGACTAGTTTCAGGCCGCTCGCGTGGCCCAACGAACATTACAGGCTTTACCAAGAGGTAAAAAAAAGAAATAAAGTTGCTCGAGAGATTTTCGTATGAAAAACTGTTACCAGGGAGCGTACTCGGTACAAAAGTAGCTCTTTCAAGACAGACATCATTCTCGTCTCATATCTATAACATACAAGTGTTATTTTATTCCCACAATCGTTTGAGTTTTCCGGGGGGGGGGGCGGGGGGGGGGGGGGGGGGGGGGGGGGGGGGGGGGGGGGGGGGGGGGGGGGGGGGGGGGGGGGGGGGGGGGGGGGGGGGGGGGGGGGGGGGGG
>JAPERH010000464.1:0-39625 GCA_030411535.1 Beauveria australis
CTCACATCAGAGCAGGTACTTGCAAGAGCTTATAGGAGTAGGGATATAGGAACAATGTAAATATATAAACATTATTTTCTTCGAAAGCCCAGTTCAATGAACGCATAGTGTAAAGCGGAACTGGCTTCAGCAGGTAGTAGGATTACAGTCATAAAGGAGGTTGTCAGGATTAGCAGTAAGGAGCGGGATCACAACCTCAGAGAAGTGGGATTTATAGGCTGCGGGAATAGCATCTTGGTCTCAAGTCTCGCAGCCACGCGTTCTAGGCTCCACTAGGAGACCCGCCACGTCCCCAACTACCCACGTCAGGACAACGTTGGAATCATGGCACTTTAAAGTATTAATAGGTGGTCGACTGCTGTTGCGCTGCACCACAGTGACATTCGGTGACAGTGCAGCTATTTTGGAGATTTTTTTGGTGCAAGTACAGCGTCGTACTTTGCAGGATCTTGGCCAAACCATAGACTGTCATTATTTGGAAATTGAGGCTTGACAGGTTTAAGTCATTCCATAGCAAGCCGTCACTTGAAAATCTATTTCGCCTTGGCATGGGGATTAGCTCATGGTTCGCAGCTACTGATTTAATCCTACATCCTGTTGTTACGTTTGCTCAGCCGAGCTCAGGGTGCGGCGTGTTCGCGTTGCGAACTGGACACGTGGCCTCAAAAGGCTTCCATAGTATTCTATCCAGTTCTTTAAGCAGTTGCACGTCGTTTTCCATGCGTCGCCTAACATTTTTCGACTAAAGTTTATCAATAAAGGACATTTTTATCGTCTAATAGAGAGGCCGAGTAAATTCAGTACTGCGAGGCATTTGGGGGGCGGCCTGCAGGGCGGCATGGCCACTGCAAACGCTATCTCCAGGGGCAAATATGCATAACTCCCACCAATCTTGGCACTATTTACCATATTTCGGAATAGGCGAGGGCAATGCGTAGCGTAACAACTTCTAGCGGCGACAATGAATTGCAAAAAAAAAAAAGTAACAGCCAGAAGTGACTTTTCATTATGTTGCTTAAAAATGACCAAGGTACTTCCACAGGGCCAGGAGGTACATGAAAGGTTCCTGAGTGGGGTCAGCGTTGCGCCACAGCCACAGCTCCCACTATTATCCTTAGTAAACAAAAGAGGGACACTAGTTCCGCCCTTGTCTGTAACAATTGGTGCAGATGTGTAAAAAGTAACAGATAAATTCAACTGCCTATTTCCACTGCTTGAAGTCTCAGATACCAAGTGGGTACTTAGTAGCGCTTCGCGGCAGCCTAAAATGGCTGTCAACTACTATTCTAAGTTAACCCAAAAAGGGACATTCGTTTCGCCTTTCTCTGTACGCCTCCACCAAATTATCTTACGAGTCAATCGACGAAACAGCCGGATTCATTGTCAGCAAAAAGAAACGATGACCAAGTCAAAAGCGTCCCTAGTCTCGCCCCTAGCCGCCTTGCCAAAGGCAAAGGCTAGATAGTTCTCTGCATGTCAGCCAGGCTCTTCCTAAGCCCTTGTGCTGTGGCCGAGAGCCTCTCCCGGTGAAGCCTCTGAATATCAGGTTCTGAGCCTATACGTTCCAATCCTTCGTCAGACATCTGCGAAATCGAATTTGGACAGAATGCTCTCGGAAGAGGCGAAATGATATGTCGCTCAACTACCTGTCGGGCGACGTTGTCGACGAACGTTTTGCGACCCACCTGCAGATTAAATTAGCAGCTAGTCCCTGATGATTACCAAAGTAAAACGTGCTTTGTAGTAGGACTCGAGCTCTGTTAGCGCCTCTTTGCATGCTTGCTCATCCATGTCAACTGTAATCCTTGCCTCCATGGCGGACAGGAACCGGTTAATGTCGTCTTGGTGGTTACTGATGTGAAGCTTGCCCCCCATTCATGTTCGGCCACTTCATTCACGGCGGATCGCATCGCCGCCTTCTGAACATCCAGTCTCGATTTCTGAACGTTATCAGTGTAATAGTGATTGTAGGTCATAGGGCCGCCTTGCTCATCATGGATGAGCTTGCGAAGCTCGGCCAGCGCCTCAGCCTCACCATTTTCGAGCCAATCCTGCAGAATCAACCGAACCTCACCCCGCAATTTCTCCTCGGGGATAAGCCGTTTGACGGCGAGTTCGACCCATTGCAATGCTATTGTCATAATCTTTTGGACATGACCTTCCGCAATAGTGCTCCATCGGCGTGATTGCTCGTGAAAGAGCTCCGAGAGAAGGGCAGAATTATTGTTACCCGGCAGTTCACGACGTCTAGTCCGACGGTAGGCCTACTCGCATGCGTTACAACCGCGTACATCTGGAACATTGAAAAGACGTACCTCTTTCACCCATTGCATCATTTCTGCCTTACTCACAATGAGCTCGGCTGTTTCGTCGATTGACCCGTGATTTGACTTGGAGGACCGCGCATGCGATCCGACTTTCCTCCTCTGCCCATGATCGCGCACGTAATCTGAGAAGTCTGTGTTCACTTCTTGTACCCGGGCGCGAAGTCTGGACACTCCATCATCAGCAAAGAATTCAGCATCAACAGTATGGTAGCTGCCCTCCAATGCTGCTTGAATTAACTCGTAGAGCCTCATGCTCAATCTTGTCATGAACGATCGGATGTGTCCAACGGTTGGGCGTGCTTGTCCCATCGATTTTAAGTCCGTCTCTGTCGCAACAAGTTTCTTCTTGATTTCTTCTCGGACTTTCGGCAGCTCCCTTTCAATGTGAGTATCAAGGAGGTCCTGAAGAAATCTTCGCAAATTTCCACTCCCACCCGACTCATATCAAGCTTTTGGCTTGCCCAAGTCGGCGCCGCGAAGAAGCGCTGTTCTCGTCTGGATCGCATATCCATAGATATTCCCTCCTTGAGCTCAGAAGGGCTGGGGTTTTTGATTAAGAAGAAGCCGAGCTTAAGTTTTATGGTGTCTTCATTCTTAGCAACGAGAGCTATTCTGCTCTCTGTGCCCTCGTTGATCAAGTCTGGCTTGGTAATGATTCCGACAGTCCGCTCGCCCTCAGGGTCATGCTTCCTGGCCAGTTTTATAATGGGCTGGTTCGCCATGTCGTTGCTTGCTTGAAGGACGGCAAGAATAATTGTCCGAGAGCTCTCGAGATATGTGGCCACCATGTTGTGAATTGCGTCGATGTCCTCCTCAGTTTGCTCCTCGTTGGCAACAGAAATGAGCCCCGGCAAATCCACAACGCTCAGATGTAGCCCTATAGGGCCAGTGATTTCTATGCGGAGAGCGTCAGATGCAAATGCGCATGCGTTTTCATTATCTGTGTAGCCCCGAATTTCCATAAGTTCTGACACTTCTTCAATGATGGAAGGGAGCTCTGACATATCCGTGACGTTCTTCCGATAAGATGACAACGTCTTCTGAACCTCTCGGCTTCGAGACGCGTGTGGCCGAATTGTTGCTGTGATTGTCATCGGTTGGCCAGCTCCGGAGTGCCGCAGAGTGATCTCAGTCGGAAACCTAGTGCAAAGCCCTTCCTTCCTCGGGAAGGGAAAGCCGGTAATCCCTTCCAATGCCGAGCTTTTACCCGCAGATTGATCGCCGCAGACAGCCAGCTGGGGTAGAGCTACTACATCTCCTATTCCATTCGCTCTGATTTTCTCAATCTGATTGAGGCGTTGGTTAGAGATCGCAGTTTTTAAATGAGCAAACACATTGTTTGATGGCTTTGAACCGTTGTGATCGGCATGCACTGCCTGGGATGGCGCGAGGACAGCCATAACCGCGAGCCCAACCGATGCTAAGCAGGTTTCACCACGAGACTGTGGCGAGTGAAACGATTGCTCATGCAGAAGGGGGTGAGGATATTTATATTTGGGTTATAGCTGCGTGCTGCCGAGTCTACCGAGAGTTAAGCGCCCAGGTAAGAGCGGAGCGACCCAACATCACAAGATATTTTTCGCACGAGCTCTGACAGACAAGTGATTCCGGCTAGTACGTCCGCTAAAGAGTAAACACGGTTGGCTTTGGGGTAATGTAACTAATCATTAATAAACGGCATGTGAGGGACTGCGGTGCTAGAGCAGATCTCTGTTCTAGATCGTTGAATTGTCGTAGCTCTCTCTGAGCGAGTAGCTCAACATCTGAGTCATGATTTATCATTGAAAGGGAAACGCCACCGAATTGAATTCTCAGCCGTGTCATGTCACGCTTGTGCCTGCAGAAATGTTTCCAACAGCGGCATTCAAACAGCAAGCGCAGGCATTCCCACAGTTGTAATTGGTATGAGACAGTGTACATTAGGAGACGTGATGCGACAGAAACAGTTGCTTTTAAATTACTTGTTTCGTTTAGAAAAAATTGGTTGGTTGAATGGCACGGCACAGCATTGCCAACGCCGACGCGATGAGGCGATAATACATACTACAGTTTCCAAGACATCATTCTATACATCTTGTTGGGTACTTGAAGTGCGGTTTGTCGGGCTCGCCTACATTACCGTTGTAGGAGCTCGCAGCACCTCATCGTAGAATTCGTACTTATCCAATTTTATAGCTACTAGTTATAACTTCCTATTTGCCGCCCAGTTCTCGACGAATAAAGAACTTCGCACAGTATATTCACAAATCAGTGGGCAGTGACCCTATGTTGGCACCCGTCTCCGACTTCCGTATCCGAGTTCGATTATCCTGGAGCTTCCAAAGTATACAAAAGTATACAATATTATAGACTGCGCTATACTTCATTCCAGATCAGCGAATACCAAGCAAGCGGATGATTACTGAGAAGAGGGTATAATATTCTATCAGACGAAGTTACCAACGCCAGCATCTTCTAGCGACCAAGCTGTAGTAACCACGGTCTGTAGTTGAAGAAGTGGAAACGGATATTGAGGGTGGTAGAGCATGTCATGTTTGCTACAGGGTTTGCAATCTTGTTCATTGTCTTGCATAATCCTCTAGCTTTAGCCCGTGGATTTTAGATTCCACATCGCAAATGATAGGTTCCATATGAGTACCCAACGAACAATCATGATGAACGATGCTGCGCGGCAGGTATGCTGTCATTTTGACCTCAATTTCCTTGCATCCGCTTACTGCCTTTGATTTTCTGTGTCTGTAGGATGGTTTATGGGCATAAATATCGTCGCTTTCCTGGCGAAGATCCCAAATACCGGTTTCTCCTGTATCCCATCCAGGTACGAAAATGAGAGGAGAGTTGAATCCACGAATCTCCTGCAGAATCGACTGGACACTTTTTCTACTCATTTCCATAGGTCGCCTTTCAGGTGCATAGAAAACACCGATAGACGTCATGTGGCGTATAAGCGCTCCAAGCAGCATGTCCTTGCATTCAACTGCGCAGTCGCTGCGAAGGCCCAAGCGAAGCTCTACAACTTTCTTATCCAGGGTGGTGAGCAGGTCGTAGATGAGATCTCTTCTGCGCTGCTGTATGGTCTCTGAATCCTCGTCAGCTGGCGCAACGTAAGAGACATTGCTGGCGTACCTATGATCCTAGGTGCAATCGGGGGCAAGTAGTCCCCCATTGCATCTATTGACGTACGTATGGCTGTCTGGGTTGTTGCTGTGAAGATTGACGGCTCATCAAAGACAGAAGAGATAAAGATCCAATCGAACAGATCCGGAGATACTTCTGCTGGCAACTCTTCACCCAGGTAGCGAAGCCATACCTTAGCGTAGAACCAAACGGCGTCGCGACATTGCAAATCTTCAACAACGGCTGATATTTCTGCCAGCAACCGGACTGATACTCTCTCAGGAACAATTTTACTCTGGCCATGAATGACAGAAAGAACAATTCGGAAAGCCTCTGCGTCAAACAGTGCCTCGAAGGTCCACTTGAAAAGTCCCGTGACTTCATCTTTGTTAGATTCCGCAAATGGATGCAGAAACATACACCTTGCACGATCGGAGGCCAGCTGCAAGTGTTTAGTTGAGACGCGGAAGTGGAGAAATTGTCGTTCAGCGGTGTCGCTCGCTAAGTAGTACTCGTTAGCAAAGTGGCGCGGGGGTAATGGGAAATGCTAGCAAACCTGGAGTCGGAGAGGAGACTTCTACGGCGTGCACATCGTCTTCTTCGATCTGCTCATCAGATGCCTCACGCGTGGCCTTATCAAGTTCTGGTATCTCGATAATCAAGTCTCCCTGAGGATCGAGTTCAACGGTTTTGGGCGCCATTGCAGGCTATGACAAGGTCATGTAGTTAAACGTTTGCTGTTGAGTCGACACGACACAAACGACCCCGCATTGACGGAACAACCCTTCTTCCCCACATCTCTACACCAGCCTCCCGTCTAGAAGTTCTCTCCTGACCGTACCAAGAACGAAGCTGCCATGTCAGGCGTATCTCAGCACTACCTCGTTTGTGTGCTTGAATCAACTAGTATTCTTTTGACCTTGCTTTATTGCAGTATCTGTTGCGTGCAAATACCAATGGAAATACGGTCAAAATGAGAAGGGAGCTTCGCCGGACGGCGGATGATCAGACACGTTATCTCACTATGTACAAACAAAGCTACGTTTTGGACTCGAGTTGCTAACGACTGCTCTCGAGAAAGTTATTCACGCATGTATCAGCTTTTTGCTCAATATTTCTCGAGTTCCAATTATGACAGACGTGTGAAAGATCTAATGTACATCATGTCATCATGCATCGGGGGCCTACCACTAACGCCTCATTACCACCGCGTGCCGCGAATCACAGCTCGCCACATAGTTTCGAACATGCTTTTTTAGAAAAGACCTGTGTGGGCGAGGCCTACCACTAACTAGTGATGCATGTCGCACCGCTGAAGTGATGCATTTGTGACGAGTCAATGTGTGACAAAAAGGCCCATGCAGCGGTGACTGTCAACTAGGCGGAGGCGACGAACTTAGTGCCCATTGGTAATGGGCACGCCTTACAAATTTAATCTCGTTTATCTCTGCATAAGGTGCCTTTTCCAGAGCGGTCCAGCTGCAGTAACACAACTAGGACGATGCAGGCAGGATGTTGACATTTGCATTGAAAGTTCACGGCAAGTCGGACCAGCGATCAACGGCCTCGCTGCTCAGCCTGAAGAAGACACGGATATTGGATGGTACGCATTCTGGTAAGCACTGTGATACTTGGCTGACATGATCGATAACATCACTGCTTGAACTTGCTGACCCGGCGCAGGCGTGATGTGGCACATGACTGAGATCTCATGATCAGAAAACACCCGCACTAAATGCTGCTGTGTGACGTCGCAATGCCCTCCAATCTCTTTGATTCTCTATAGTCTGATTTGATGAAGTAATTCTATAAATAAATTTGCTCGGGCCCATCTAATCCTCCTCCGCAAAGTTATTATTCAGCAGAGAGCAGACACAGGGGTTAAAACTATAAATCTAGGTTCATTATAAGAACCCTACCCGATCGACATCCAAAAACAATGGTAGATCTGTAAATTCCAGATTAAGAGTACCGATATTCCGTCGGCAGCCAGAGCCAATTTTTTCCATCCAGTGTGATCCAACTGCTGTCCACATTTATCCCATACCTAATAGTCCGGATGTCTGGTCTAACAATTTCAGGTGCAGCAACATTTGTATAGTTATGCAATAAAAGGTTCAGTATATCCGAGTTGCTATGGCCTTTAAGCGTGGTCTGTAGCGCGCCCGTCGTAGAATCCCAGATCTTGACGGTACGGTCGACTGATGCGGACGCCACACGCCTGCCGTCGCTAGAGAATACAACCGACCAGATCCTGCTGCTGTGGCCTTGAAGTGTGCTCTGCAGCGTGCCTATCGTGGCATCCCAAATCTTGACGGTACAGTCTTCTGATGCTGACGCCACGCGCCCGCCATCGCTAGAGAACGCCACCGACCAGACCTCGTTGCCGTGGCCTTCAAGCGTACTCTGCAGCGTGCCCATCGCGACTTCCCATATCTTAACGGTATAGTCGTCTGATGCAGACGCCACACGCCTACCATCACCAGAGAACGCAACCGACCGTGCCCGGTGGCTATGGCCCCTAAGCGTGCTCTGCAGCTTGCCTATCGCGGCATCCCAAATCTTGACGGTACAGTCTTCTGATGCTGACGCCATGCGCCCGCCATCGCTAGAGAACGCCACCGACCAGACCCCCCCGCTATGGCCGTCAAGCGTGCTCTGCAGCGTGCCCGTCGTGGCATCCCAGATCTTAACGGTACAGTCGTTTGATGCGGACGCCACGCGCCCACCATCTCTAGAGAACGCAATCGAATGGACTCTGTCGCTATGGCCCTCAAGTGTCTGTAAACAAGCGCTCCAGTTATGTTCTACCACAGCCTTTGCTGACACCAGGCGACTTGAGTCCTGAAATTGTGTTCGAATAGTACTAGTCTCTGGCGAAAGACTAGCGCGGATGCGTATAGTTGCAGAGGTGCCTGGTCGATTATTGAGCGGTAATTAAGAAGGAAACGATTCGCATCATGAAGAAAAAGGCATATCTTAGTACTACTATGTGATTACGTGATATATTTTAGTAAAAGCATCACTCAGTTAGGGAAAACCTACCTCAACTAGGCTTTGCAACTCGCCTATAAGCCCAATGCCCTCAGATATCCTGCCAATGAGACTTAACGCCTCAAGCCAGTGAAGGAACTGGCATTGGAGGAATTGGAGTACCTGGTGTCCATCACAAAGCTCGGCTCCGCTATCTTTCAGGTGACGCACCCAGCTGTCCATAGCAAGGATTGGCGTGACATCGAGCGTGGGGTGAGCTGCGCTTTGTGGCATGGTCTTATTGGATAGCCAAACTGCATCTTTGCTGCACCAACCAGCCACCTTATCCTCGCCCCCTTAGGTCGGGCTCGCGTCCGCTTGGAGCTTGGTCTGCCATTCACGGCCGACGCGCCGTGGCGCACAAGAAATGGGTGCGTAAGCTTCATGCAGCGTGCTTACGACAAGCATCGATTCCGCACCCTGCACTCGATCAAGTTCTGCGCAAATCGATCCCGGCAACTCTAGGGCGGGAGAATCAAGGTCTTGCAGCCACGCATCTATGCAGGAATGAAAACCTGTGACATCGCCTCTCGTAACCGTCCGCCATACATTTTTGGGCAGCATTGTTAGTCTGCACACTTTTCGTCTGCCGACCTCGCCAAGGCGGTTCACGCTTGAGCTATTCTCGTACTCTTTTTGCAGTCACACTTCCTCATACTCAGCTCTCCAAATGGCCGTGGAGTGGAGATGGATGACTAGCTGGTGGGCTGGCTTGGCCATAGTGACACTCCTCCTTGCCAGGTCGCTCCATCGCGTCTTCAGCAAGATTTGTCGACCCCGCGACGACCTACGCTCTGGGACACTGCAAGACCTTACCCCCACGCTACAGGATGCCAATTTTGAGTTTGTCGGAACTGCTCGCTCGAACTACACGCGTTACTGACTTCGATACAGGATCATCGCCGTCCCTGGCCTCGGTGCACATCCGTATCACACATGGGAGGCTCGGAAAACTCCAGGAGCCAGTGCCGCCGAATACCAAATTGCACAGTCTGCAAAGGTCCACCTGCTGAAGGATCTCCTCGTGCGCGACTTCCCTGACGCCAGGATCTGGAATTTTGCCCATGACTCTAACTGGCTGATTGACGCCCCTGTCAAGACCACCGCAGAGATTGGCAAATGCCTCATCACGGAGATCAAGGACAAGCGATCATCCCCCGTAAGGATCACGACGCCCATGGCCGGGCATTGCTAATACTTCTACTAGCACCTCCCTATTATTTTCATCGGCCACAGCCTAGGTGGTATCATTATTAAGCAGGTATGGTTGTGCCATTCAACGGTTGGACCTCGTGTTCTCTGACTTGTACAAGGCTCTATGCAGCAATGACTCCCAAGAGATCGTCGATGATACATCGGGTATCCTGTTTCTCGGAACCCCTCATCAGGGCTCCTCGGTCTCCGTTGCTGGCGCTCTATTGGCCTGGATAACCGGTTTCCTTGGATCGGACACGACATTACTTCTGTCTCTGAAAAGTAACGACCAACAGCTCAGCACTCTTGCGGCAAACTTTAAGCAGTGCATAGCCTCCTCAAACAAACGTCGACAGGAGAATATTCGGATCTCGTCATTCTACGAGACTAAGAAAACGTACCTGCTCGGGCTATCGCTAGGCGTCGTAAGTGAAGGCACTTCCTTGCCAGCAGCCGTCTAACCTTTTGCAGATGGTTTCACGGAATTCTGCCGTGGTCCATGATGATGCCGGTGAGAGCCACAGCGTCGAAACGGATCATTCCGGGCTCAACAAATGCAGTGGGCCGACCGATGCGCTCTACACGAAGCTGACGGACGCGGTACGACACCTGAGAACCCCATCGATGCTGGAGCAGGCCGACACATGGATACGCGACAAGTCCTACACGGCGGACAGGCTGAAGATTGAGCGCCTCTCGGGCGAGCTGCTGCCTATGAAGCAGTGCTATATTAACCTAGCCATTGTGGAACAATCCGGCCAAGACGCAGGCCATTCAAGGAAGAAAGGGGACACAGCACCGTCCCCGTTCTCCATCCTCGCCCGACAGAAGGTTGAGACACCCGACAAGACTATGCAGGTCGAGTTGGCGGCACTTTTCAACGAACGCAAGGGAAGTGACAACCGACCGATGCATCCGCGAAGAATATTGATTCGAGGACGTGCGGGAGTTGGCAAGACCACATTGTGTAAAAAAATCGTTCATGAATTTACCAAAGGCACGTGGGCCAAATGGAACGAATTGTTTGACCGTGTGCTTTGGGTGCCTCTGCGAAATCTGAAGCTGCCGGAAAGACGTAAGAAAGCCAAGTATACGTTTGAACATCTCCTTAGTCATGAGTTCTTGCTGCCAACCAATGGACAGAACCTCGCCGCGGCGTTGTCATATGCATTAGATACCAAGAACAGCAAAACTCTATTTCTCCTCGACGGCCTGGACGAGGTATCTCAGGACTTGACAGGCGACGGAAGTATGCCCCGCTTCCTCGACCAGCTTTTACGCCAGCCCAACGTCGTCATCACATCACGACCAACCGCTAGGGCTCCGTCAAACCTGCATCTCGAATTGGAAACGATTGGATTCGGTACAGATCAGGTAAACGATTATATCGAAAAATCCTTCACTAATCGAAAGACGGCCAAAACTGATCACAAAAAAATCGGCAAAGTCCAGTCGTTCCTTCAAGAGCATTGGCTCATCCAAGGTCTTGTACGCATCCCAATCCAACTGGATGCCCTTTGTTACACCTGGAATGACCTAACACCCGACGCTATACTGAACACTATGACTTCCATGTACAAAGAAATCGAGCTGAGGTTGTGGAAGAAGGATATCTTGCGATTGGAGAAGAAACACAAGGACAAAGCCTTAACAGAGTATCACTTAGAAAGGGCTGGTAGGCGGAAGATTGAAGGATTCGTCAAAGATGAGCTGGCGTTTGTCGAGAGCCTTGCCTTCACTGGACTGCACAACGACATAATTGACTTCACATCGGAGCAGTTAGAGAGTGTATCGGACCACTTCACCCCAAGCGTCTTGCTTGACATAACCTTGCCATCGCTCTCTTTCCTGCGGACCTCAGACCGCTCATCGGAATATCGCAACCAAATTCATCACTTTATACATTTGACTTTTCAAGAGTACTTTGCGGCGCGGTATTTTACGCGGCAGTGGGCAGACCCAAAGGCACAGCTCCGGCTTCTTACACTCAGCAGTAAGGGCACAGAGACAACAGCAAGTTCCCCCACTGAATTTCTTCGGAAACATAAATACACGGCACGTTATGACATCTTTTGGCAATTTGTGGCCGGCTTGCTTGACGGGAATGGCAAGGTGCCAGAATTCATCAACATAGTCGAGCAGGAACCGCTAGACCTTCTGGGTCCTGCGCATCAGCGACTGATCATGCACTGCTTGAGCGAAGTATCGATGAACTTGCCAACGCGGAAGGCCATAGAACAACGGCTGGCCAAGTGGCTGCTGTTTGAATGCAAATACAACGGAAGCGCGAGGCTAGCAAGTGAAGTTGAGTTTCCCGAGGCAGCTCTGCGGACTGCTTTACTCGCCGAGTCTAGTGATGTTCGGATGATTCTTAGTTCGCTAGCTTCCCGGGCCGCAATTCCGCAAAGTATCGTTGAGGCAGTGGCGGCGCGGCTCAATGACAAGGACTGGGACGTGCGAAGGGCCGCTGTGCAGGCCCTAGGCGGGCGAGCGGTGGTACCAGACGAGGTGCTCAGGGTAATGGCGGCACGGCTCGACGATAAAGACGGGGGTGTACGGAGTGCCGCCGTGCAGGCCCTAGGCGGGCGGGCGGCATTGTCGGATGACGTGCTTAGGGCGGTGGCGGCGCGGCTTGACGACGAGGATGTATTTGTACGACGGGTCGCTGTAGAGGCCCTAGGCGAGCGAGCGGCGGTGCCGGACGAGGTGCTCAGGGCGGTGGCGGCGCGGCTCGACGACCAAGATGAGGGCGTACGATGGACCGCTATACAGTTCCTAGGTAAGCGGGCAGCGGTACCGGACAAGGTGATTAGCGCGGTAGCGGCGCGGCTTGACGACGAGGATGTGTTTGTACGACGGGTCGCTGTAGAGGCCCTGGGCGAGCGAGCGGCGGCACCGGACGAGGTTCTCGGGGCGGTGGCGGCGCGGCTTGACGATCAGGACGAGGACGTGCGAAGGGTTGCAGTAGAGGCCCTAAGCGGATGGGGGGGGGCTGTGACGGATGACGTGCTCAGGGCAGTGGCTGCACGGCTCGATGACGAGGACGAAGATGTACGAAGTGCCGCTGTGCAGGCCCTAGGCAAGCGAGCAGGGGTGTCAGAAGAGATACTTAAGGCGGTGGCTGCGCGGCTTGATGACAAGGATAAGTTCGTGCGATGGGCCGCCGTGCAGACCTTAGGCGAGCGGGCGGCGGTGACAAATGAGGTGCTTTGGGCAGTGGCGGCGCGGCTTATTGACGAGGACGAGGATGTACGAAGTGCCGCTGTGCAGGCCCTAGGCGGGCGAGCGGTGGTACTAGACGCGATGCTTAGGGTAGTGGCGGCACGGCTCGATGATAAAGACGGGGGCGTACGGGGTGCCGCCGTGCAGGCCCTGGGCAGGCGGGCGGCATTGTCGGACGACGTGCTTAGGGCGGTGGCGGCACGGCTTGAGGATGAGGACGAGGGTGTACGAAGTGCCGCTGTGCAGGCCCTAGGCGGGCGAGCGGCGTTACCGGACGAGGTGCTCAGGGCGGTGGCTGCGCGGCTCGACGATGAGGTCGAAGATGTGCGAAGGGCCGCCGTGCAGGCCTTAGGCGGGCGAGCGGCTCTGCCGGACGAGGTGCTCAGGGCGGTGGCAGCACGGCTTCAGGACTCGGAATGGACAGTGCGAGAGGTCGCCGTCGAGACCTTAGGCGACCGAACAATGCTACCTGACGAGGTGCTCGCAGCGGTGGCAGCGCGGCTCCACGACGGCCAGCGGTATGTGCGAGAGGCTGCTGTCAATGTCTTAATATGCAAGCGCAAAAAACGCTATCGCATCATCCTTGACGGGCCTCTCGTCGCATCCCTCTATAACATTTTACTGAAACGAAGTTTTAATGAACAATTAAGTTGGTGTATTGTAGAAGACAGCTTCTGCGTGGATATACCAGATGGCACTGGGGAAATTCCTATCTACAATCAACTGAATGACGTGAGGGGATGGATAAACAAAGCACGACTAACAGACCAGCCATCAACTGTTGATGGGAAGGGGGTTGGAGAAAGTGAAGATCTGGAAGATGCCACTTTAATGGCACTCGAGGCTGCAGGGAAAATGCGTTTCGATCGTCCTGGCCAAACCAGACTGCCAAGCCGCTTTGGGAACAGGACGGGGGTTCATAAAACAAAGCTACAAAAACCGTGGAGACATCTTCACGCCCCTTCGCGTTTGCCAGTTTCAATCTCCAAAGAAATGAAACATGACGGAAGTCATACGGACGACAAAGCTGGAGAATTTCAGCTCGTGGCTGCTTTCAAGGGCTCTGAACCCGTTGCGCTCCGTAGCACAACACTTCTCGACGAAAAACTATTCATTACAGACAGAATAAATCTGCAGAACTCCATTTACGGGAATGGTAAGTGTTCGCGTACAGAGGTACTTGCTAGCACACTGACATTATTGCTTAGGTTACCCGTATCGCCGGTCAACACTACTGGAACTTGCCTTTCCCGTCCCCGCCGTTTTACGTACAGAGCCAGCAGTCGAGCAAGGGAAAACCAGGGTGCGATGGACATGTGTACGATCTCTTGAGTTTAACTGCGCCGCTTTCCTTGTTGCTAACTTTTATAGGCCTGTGGAGAAGAGCTCTATGACGACTTTACGGAAGTCAAAGCTGGCTCCCTAGTTGGCTTAGAAGAACATTTTCGCAACCAAGCCAGGACGGAACCGTCTGCCCAATTGCCCAGAACTGCCGCCAAGATTGGCCAGAGCTTACAGCAATTTGTAAATGCCATTGACCCGTTCCTCGAGCGAATAACCGAACGGATAAGATCCTTGAGAAGACAGCCAACCAGGCTACCTCTCCATAGCGAATCCGGACAACCTGTACAATTCCAGCAGCGGCCAGAGCCATCGTCAGCTGAAGATTTTCCAATTCTTCTTCTTTGCATAGGCATGGGAGTAAACAGTATTCAACTCTACCAGGATCATCTTAAAAATGTCCATGATGACGGCACTCTCTTTCAGTTTCTTCGGAGCCAGTCCTCCAAGCATCGCAGTCGTCTGTCTTGGCTGTCCTTCAGAGGGGTCAGTAAGATCTCTTTGACTCAGGTAATTGTCCCCCCGCCCAACTACAGCCTTGATCCATCTCATCAAAGTACTTACAGTTTCATGTCGACGCGAACCAGTTTGCAGAAATCCATCACCACGACGTTATCTGCAACAACAACTGCTCCTGTCTCCCCCCACTGGAACGAGTGCAGACCAATGAGTATTGCTGCAACCCTGCGCCTGAGATCAAACCTGGCTACTTTCCGCCAATCGGGACAAACGCTCTGACGCATTACTTTCGCAAGCCACATACTTTTAAAACGATGCAGAAAACGATATTTAACCAGATCCCCAAGCGAGCACAGGGTC
Source organism: Beauveria australis (assembly GCA_030411535.1). Taxonomy (NCBI): domain Eukaryota; kingdom Fungi; phylum Ascomycota; class Sordariomycetes; order Hypocreales; family Cordycipitaceae; genus Beauveria; species Beauveria australis. The sequence goes on from JAPERH010000464.1 coordinate 15,054, forward strand.
CTTTGAGAATAGGCCCAGATGAATGCCAGCTAGGATGGGGCATATATATTGCCGAGAGCTGGCACTGGCGATGGATATACTTTATTATCCTGGTCCCGCTGCTTATTGGAGGTTTTATTTTCGGCATTGCATGGTCTGTTACAAAGGGCGACATTCAATCGGCGTTTGCCATTGCCGCTACATGGATCGCTCTGGCACCCTTATTACTCGGTTACGTCGCTGTCCGTGACGTAAGTTAATACCACGCAAGAACACTAAGAACAGGAAGATCTCTTTAATTTCGTTTGTATCGCCCGGAACTTTGCTACTGTTCAACAGCCCGTTCACCGAATTGTAACGCAAAACAGTGTCACAGCTGCGCCAGTACAATGGGCTATAGAAGAAGGTCGTTATCTGAAACGGCCCAGATCAATTATCGTCGCGTTGCTTTAGCTTTGTGTAATACCGCACTTGAAGTGCTTCCTCTCACCGTTCCTCAAACTTAGCGCAAAAGCACTGAGACTAGGGCAGACCAATCCCATACATCGAGAAGGGGAGAGAATAGTACAAAAAAAGGGTCTTTTGCCATATTTCAGCCCCAATGCAAAGAGCCAGCCCCAAGGCTTCATCTAGCGCTTAATGATGTGTTGGCAAAGAGACCGCGCACTTCACGGTCGTCATTTTGCCTGTACATGTGATCACGTATTGTTGTCAGCGTAAGAGTTCCTACCAGCCGCGTCGCCATGATCACGCAGCACCATACGTCTCGGATTACTACATCTGCCTTGTCTCTGTGCAAGATAAAAGGCAAGTAATGATTGGACGGTGCGTATGCAGTGCTATGCGCACCTACCTAGTGCCTCGACGGCGGCCGTTCGTACGTTCGCGTCTCTATCGTTAAGTCGCGCTGCCAAATGAGCACTCCGTTAGGCAATACCGCACGCCCGCCTAGGACCTTTACAGCAGCCCTGCGCACATTCTCGTCCTTATCTATGTCAAGGCTAATATCAATATGCCCACTGTGGCAAGTCAGGGGCGATAGGGCGTCAAGAGCCGTGTAGGAAAAGTCCAAGCCGGCCGCAGCGTTTGGGTCCCATACAGAATCGGAGCCGTGCGCGCAGCGCTCGCAGCCATCGCCAAATGAAGAAGGGCGTGTCGGAGGTCACACCACTGAGTGTGGCAATGACCCTCTTGCCACATTGTTTCGCGCGACCCGCTTGTGTCTTCAGTAGGAGGTTGTTCATGGCCACGACGTTGTTGGAATTGCGCATTTTGGCTGTTGAGCCAATAGGGCACACTGGCGATGCTGCTATTTACTGCAAGCCCATAGCAGCACCTTAACAATAGCATCGTGCTCGCTCTGAGCGGGCCTTGATAGCGGCGTCCGACCACCAGTATCTGACTTTGGCGCCCGCCTCAAGCAGCAGCTAAGATAGCCTCGTGCCCGTTAGGATCAGCCCATGATAACGGCGTCCATGATGGTGAACGCGTGCACAAACCGGCGCATCGCTTAGTCGGCAAAGATGCTTCGGACATGCCGCGTGTTCGCAAAGTTAACAGGTTCGCGCATGATGACCAGGCTGGCTGCACAACCACATTGCCGATCTTCATACATTTTTCGGGTTTCGACCTCGTCATTTGATCTTGCTTTCGTTGACTTTATAAGGAGCGCACTTCAGAGTAAGGTGTTCCCTTCCAATAGAGAGCCTTCATCTAGTTCTGTAGAAAGATAACACAGAGTTGAAGGACAATGACTGGGCCGGCAATGAGGGCCCTAGAACAGAAAAACCGTGAAGCCGTACGACGCAGATAAGAACGCCTGTAGCTCCCATGTTTGTACAGGAAGAAGATGATGTACAGTAACTTAGGCATCTGATGTATTATTGTTAAGGTTTCTTGTTGCAATCTGAGTCGTAGTAGTTCAATAATCTAGCTTTGCTGGTCTGGATCTTTCTATCGTCGCTGCTTCCACAGCCAACTTTCAAAATCTTGAGCATTGAGCTCCCTGGGGACCTTCGCTACCGCCTGCTTCCATTTGTCCGCTGTGCCAAAGAGCCTATGCGCAGCCGGAGAGTCTGCGTCTTCGCCTAGCCGTATTGCATCAGGACCGTCATCACCTTGCAGAATCACCCATGCATCTTTTGCCCGCTGGGCAAACACTCTGGCCCTCGCTTGGTCGCCATTCGCTATGGCAATCTGGAATGCGTCATAATAAACCCTCGGCACTCTAGCATCAGCTATGCCCTCCTCCTCAAGGAGCTGAAGGAGTGAGCGCGCGGCACCAAGCGAGGCAAGTGGGGTTGAAATGATACTTATGCCATCGCCAATTTTCTTGTCAAGGCCTTCAATCTTTGTGAGCCTCACATCGCTCTGTAAGCGATGACCCGAGGGCATGATGCAAAGCTCGCAAGAGCAACGAAATCCAAAAGCGCTTTCGAGGCGAATCTGTCTATCGGCATACTTACTTGACCCGCTCAGGTACGATATGGTGATTTCTTCTCCCTCTTCGATATCTCGAAACACATGAATGGTGATCTTGTTGAGTCTCTCGTTCCACGTATTCTGTGAATTGGGCCGGCAAGAATGGTTGATTCTGGATGCTTGGAAAAAAAGGCCCCCTTCCGTGGCATCGGACCCCAGTGGTAGCACATTAGTCCTACAAATGCCTAACTCTGGGGTATGCTGGTTTCCGCGGCTGTTGTGCAGCGCAAAGAAATCTTGCTTCTGCTTGTCGCTTAGACGTTGAATCTCCCGACAAATGTCGACTTCCGCGACCTAAAAGTTCGGTCGATTTTTAGGCACAATGAATAACGGGCTTTCGGCTAGTATGCGAGTACCTTTGTGGATTTTCGTAGTTGCGACGATACCTTGGCCTTTACCCGGAATTTCTCTCATGGTAAACAGCGTCTGATTATGTTTTTTCTTGTCGTGAGCCTTTGCATTTCTCTTCTTATTTGTCGCTTTTCTTCTCCAGAGCCAGTCCTCAAAAGCGTTCGGCTGCAGTCCAGTCGGAGTATCACTCACTCCAGTTTTCCATTTCATAGATAGGCCGTATAGTTCTGATCGTGAGGGATCCTCGGATAACTTTCGGTGATGTATGACCTCCATGCAGTCGCTGCCTGCAGTCCTTTCCCACTCAGATATTGCTTTCCTTGCAAATATCCTTCCTCGCGCTAGGTCTCCATGTGTGATGACCATCTGAGCAGCGTCAAAAAAAGCGCGAGCCAGACCTGCATCCCCTGGCCCGTGCTGCTCGTAACACCGAATCTGCTCATCTGAATAGCGCAGCATCTGCAGCGGTGATGTCAAGATCGCTTCCAATCCTCCCTGCGAGATCAGACTTTCAAGCCTCAAGATGGCTCCTAGTCTGACATCGCTTTCGCGGCTCTCTTTTCGCCCCAACGCACAGAGACTGCAAGAACAAGTGAAGAGAAACTTTGCTTTCAAGTCGGCTTGTCTCCGGCTGCGGCTCTCGAGGGTGCGCAGGTAAAAGATGGTGATCTCCTCGCCTTGCTGTATGTCACGCAGTGCATGCACCGTATGTCGCTTAAGATTCTCGTTCCAACTCTTTTGTGCATTGTTACTACAGGCGTGATTGATGCGACAGGCATGCTCGAAAATCCCTGCATCCGATCCATCTTCCCCTATGGGTAGTCCATTTGTTCGAATGATTCCTGCATACTGCTCAGATACACTGTTGAACTCATGGACGTTTCGAAGCGATAGAACAATGTCTAGTTGAGCGTCGTCGAGAGCCTGGGTCTTTCGTAATACCACACTTTCCATCTCTTTACTTTTTAGCCCTTTGTAAGGTATCCACAGAATGGGTTTTTCGCATAAGATTCGTGTACCATTCGGGATCATTTCGGTAGCGACGAGCCCTTTGCCCTTTCCAGGGACATCTTGCAAAGCATACATGACGGTAATTTCAAAGTAGCAAAAGTAAATGGGCAATCATTGCGAAGCGACTCCGGTTGTAAATTCAGCAAGTCGTCTCTTTAAGTATGTTCTCGTAATTCTCCCGTTAACCTTGGGGGAAAGCGCATTCGTGCCTACGCAGCAGATCCTTTCTGACCAACGCCTGCCAGACACAAATCATGCATGTTTAGGAAATCTGGCAGGCCCCGCGGCATGCTGCAAGCATCGCCTCTGTGAGTAAGACCTGCAGATTGTGGCGTCGCCAAATTATCTCTGCAGCTCCCGCACCCAGTCAGCATGGTGTCGATAACGGTGGCCAAAGAACTCATCGTAGCTGGTGCCAGTTTGCACGAAGCTCAAGTGGTGTTCATCATACGTAGCGATGCCAACGTTTAGCAGCTGTAGCAGCCCTGCTTTACTAATGAATCTGCCGAATATTCTCTTGTCCTGAGCAACTGGCAGGCGCGGCACCAAAAGATTGGGGATGGTCGCTGCAGGCTGGCCTGCAGCTGCTAGAATAAGGCCGAAAGTCCGCCATTCTTGCTGCCCAACGCCCATTAAACGCCAAGCAGTTCGGTCATAGCACTCCCAGCTGGGTCTTCGTAAAACGCTCACCCCAACCAATCGCCGAGAAAGCCATTCTGTCTCGCGACGGTCTGTACCCCAGCAGAGTGCTCCCGTGGCAAGGAGGACCCGAAGTAGGAGTAATTAGAGCGGCAACAGCAGATCTCGTTGCAGCTCCTGCTCTTGGTGTCGTCTGTCTTATGGGTTCACGGTGTCGCTGTCAGTCGAGCTCATACATTAGATGAAGTTGCACCAATCTACGATCATTCTAGCGATCAAAGTTCTGCAGAATGCATGCTAAAGGAGCAGTGGGCCACCACCTCGCTACTGTCCAAATTCGGCCGCTGACCCGTCTACCCAAGCTGCGGCCGATGTCTGGATTATACTATGCTGCAAGCACTTAGCCTGCGATATCATGGTCAAAAGCGATCGCCCTTGAGCTGCATCAATCGGAGTCAATGGCCCGAGGCCTTCGTCAGTGTGGATGAAGCTGAGCGATTATCACACGAACTTCGAATCTCAAGACGGATGCGGTCCGGCTCCGAGTACTTTGTGGCTCTCAGAATTGTGTGGACAACTCACGAAACAGTGCGACATGCATTACTAGTGGTAGGCCCTCGCTCGCTCGAACCCGGAGTCTTCTACCTCGCTGACCCAACAGCTCATCCTTTGCAACATCGCTCAACCGGGCCGCGAACCATCAAATTGGCGGTGAAAGAGAGTGCTAGACCACAACCAATCACTGTAAAGGACGTAATCCTGCCTTTTGCATGTTTGAAAGGCCTGACAGCCACCCAGACACGCTCCAAGAGCCAGAACCATGCAAGGGAACGAGTTGTCTAGCACATGCTGGCGCTCAGGAAGAAGAGATATGGCCATACTACTAAACGCTGTAGTATATGAACCGTGACGCTTCAAAGTCTGTTTCACATTTTTCCGTATCGTTACCCTGAGCCATTTTATAAAAACTTGGAAATATGCCTGACGAGCAAGGCCAGCGTATCAAGCGCAACTGTGAGCTTATATGGGGTATTGGTGACTATGACCTCGACGTCGAAACAGATGACTGGGTGAATTACGTTGCCTCAGTTAAAAGGGACTATATATCTTATTATGGCCCGCTTTTGACCATGACGCCTTGCTGCCCCTCGCCCGAGGCCGCCTGGAATGAACTCGACAGGATGCTCTCATTATGGGCCAAACAGAAGCTCCGCGGGCGGCCAATGACGCAAGACGAGAGGTTGGAAATCTTTGGTGGGCCAAACGGAAAGATGAAGCCGATTCTTAGAGCCTTCGCGAAGGAACTGAAACTGGTGGAACGGCAACAGTGATATAGTTGCGTGAGTACGATCACGGGCAAATTGACAGTCCTCAAAATCTCCACACATCTGTCGCTAATCTAAGCCTCCAGACACCACCTGGCAGCTTCGCATCATCATTGCGACCGAGGAAAAAAATGGTGGTGAGGCCTAAAAGCGCTTAAATGAGTTTTGCCTTCATTTTAGATCGCTTCGAGAAATTTTGACAGGTTTTTGATTCCATCGAAATTGGTTGGAAATAAAATACTTTACCAACTGGAAGCCCATTTTGCCCATGAGTGCATGGATTGACCCTATTGGCTGGAAGCCACCGGGCGTAAGAAACAATGAATGTATGGATTGCGTGGATAGAAGTAGAATTACTACCAGAAGCTGGAAGCACGCCACAGTCTCTTTGGGGTCTGATGGGGAACAAAACGAAGGATTGGGAGCTGCTCGTGGCACGAACAGCACGAGGAGCGTTCTGTGTCCCGCATCGGGCAGACAGCAAAATCAGACACGTGAGACTAAAATGGAGATATTACAAACTTTTACTTCATGCAACCCATCATTTACAGCGCTACGTAATTGGCGGTGGGTTGATAACTTTACGTATTTAAGGGTGCCACAAGCAACTAGCGCAGCCGCATACCCCGTAGCCCTTCTCTCGGTTCTCACCCGGGGCTTCTCAAGCAGATACGGTGGGAAAGCACTGTAGTATGTGGTATTAGAAAGAGTATACAAGGCACCTCTTTTCTAAACTATCGACCTTCTGTTAGGCGCCCTAATAGGCCAAAGTGTCCCACACAATGGCGCCATTATCATCCATCATCCATCAATGCGTTCCCAGCGCTGTCGGCCCAGCAAAACGCGCCGGTGTCACGGTGCTGCCGACGTTGGTAACCCCACGGCCTGTCCGTCTCCGTGCCGCCAATCTTCCACACGGGCACGCCATTGAAGAAATAACGGCGGCGCGTGGTCACGCCGTTGAGCTGTAGGGCCGCGTTTGCGGTGCATCCTTGGCAGCGGCGGAAGCTCTGGACCAGGAAGCGGTAGAGGGCGTACCGGTGTGGGGTGCCGCCGGTGTTGGCGCGGGGGATGACCCAGCAGTTGACGGGGCAGTTGGCGTCCTTGATATCTGCAGGCTACAAGGCGTTTTTCGCCAGGTTGATTGCGCTGGCTGCAGGCGGGTCATTGATTGCGAGGTTCTCGACTGCATTACGCGTCCTCGTTGAAGATGCGTCGTGAGGGACAGCGACGAAACTATATGGGGAATTATTGACTATGACCTCGACATCAAAACAGATGACTGGGTGCATTACGTTGCCTCAGTTAAAAGGGAGTCCTCGCCTATGCTCTCGTCATCTTGGCGTATCGGCATCGACGGTCGAGCCTGCACTTCGTCGCGCCCGCGTTCGGCATCTTGGCATGTGTCAGCTCGCTAGTATCGGCATTCGTCGTCATTCTTGTCTACTGGACTGCCGAAAAGTTGCGGCAGGTGAGCGACGGCAACGTGAAGAAGGGCGTGGTGTTCGACTTTGCTTTTGCGAGCGTGGCGGTAGCTACGATACACCTTGTTCTCAGTTCCAGAGCAGTGCTCCGATTCCTGTCGATTGAACCCCCGGTCTTTGTAAATTGTAGTAGGCCTCAAGAGCTGTGGAGAGCCGGAACAGAGTGGCCAGCCGGCCGTTCGTCTAGGACTCAGTGGTCCTCCGCTCTAGATAGGTACATCAATAGATCCCAAATAGAGCAGTGGCGGTTTTTCTACATCTCAAAGGCTGTGCAGCACTTCGATCATCTTGAGCGCATATCATTGCTTGAACTATGGTGACTACATACATAAACCTCGTTCATGCTCGGATTTTCGCCGCATGATTACGATTTTATATGTTCATATATATAGTCAATTTATTTAGTAGTATAGTTCCACAAAGGGAACACCTACAGGCAAAGATTGAGCATGTAACAATGCGCCAAATGTTGTCTGAAGAGGCTACAGTCCCTGTCGAGTGGCCTGAGGCGACTCAGTTGTGCCAAGGAGTATTCTCTCTGTTCGCAACCAACGATCAGAGTCAAATGTATCCATTTCACTTTTCTCCCGTCTTTTCTCCGTGGCGTATTGCAAGGGTACTTGGCCATGGCGATCCTGTACATGCTTATCAATCCCTACCTCATCGCGCAAAAAGTTAAAGGCTGGCTCAGTGAGAGAGCCGGCAATGGCGCAATGATGTAGAAGTGTGCGGCCCTCGCAGTCTTTCGCCTTAAGCTCTACACCAAACTCGTTCAGTGTTTGCAGTACGTCTAATTGGATCTCGTGGGAGTTGTAAGCATGCAAATGGGCTAAGTTCAAACCCTCACCGCCAGTTCGGAAGGAGGAGTCTGAACCGCATTGAAGAAACCGCCCTACAACCCCTGCTGCCCTGTCAGGCAAGGGCATGGAATCTGACAGATAGAGAGAGAGCGGCGACGAGCCTTCATCGTCAAGATCTTTAACGCTGACCCCCGCAGATACGAGAGACTCAATGGCATCCTCATCAGCAAGCCACGTGTCTCTGACTAGATGATGCAGTGCGTTTCGCCCACGTTTGTCTGTCGTTGCTACCAATGTGACCGGGTATTTCTTAGCCAGAATTTTCACCAGGTCCATATTCCCACTTTGCGCGGCATAGTGCATAGCATTGCGGCCTTCCAAATCGACGGCTGCAAGGTCTGCCACTTTCTTTACAAGGGCGGCGACGGAGCCCAACGACCCCTGAGAGCATGCTAGATGTAGAGCTGTTTGGCCCTGGTCATTCCTCGCAGAGATGTCTGCCCCTCGCTCAATCAGCAGTTTGATGATGTCCGGAGCCTTGTTGTTTTCGTATTTCACGCAGTGTAGTGGGGATGCGCCATACTTGTCTTTGGTGTTGATGTCGGTCAAGTGGTTATTTAGTAGCAACTTGACAACGGCTGATCTGTGTTGCTCAATAAAGTCCCACGTCTCCGCATACTCTTCCTCACCATCAAAATCGTAGCCTATGTTATCAAGCACGCCCTCAATCCTGTAAACCGGATCATTCCAGCGATCCGGAGCCTCTTGCCATCTAGGGCCGTACAAATCTCGTTTTAGAGCTAGATGCAGGGGCGTTTCATCGTACACTGAACGGACATTTGGGTTTGCCCCCTGAGCAAGAAGATATTTGGTCATTTGGCTGCACCCTGTCAAGGCGGCATAGTGCAAAGCCGTAAGCCCGTGGTGAATACTGCAATCCACCACAGAGTCTGTGCTGCTGTCCGGTACGCAGCGCGCTTTGATCTCTGGTTTGCTCTCCGGCCAATCCCGCCTCGCCACACCAGTGTTAATCGAAACGCCAGCGTCCAATAAGTATTGAGCCATCTCCTCGCTTGTGTTTGACACGGCGTAATGCAGCGCAGTCATATAGTCAATGTCTGCGGTTATTTTGCTGGCCCCACTGATGACCGACAACGGGTGCATCTTATAAGCAAGGAGAAGTTTTACCACCTCGACGTGGCCATTCTCTGATGCCCAGTGTAATGGAGTTCGCCCTTCATTGTTTGCCCTTGTATCATTGGCATCGTTCTCCGGCAAGAGCGCTACAGGCTCAGTTGTCCCGCTTGAACGGGTAATGCTTGTCTCATTCACCTCGTCCACTGTCAATGCGGGTTTGTCAACTGCTTCCTGCCCGCGTTCAGTAGTCCATGGCAGCGGCACCCGGACAATGCGATCCTTCGAGTTGGACACGACGCCATCTATCGCTGGCAGTGGCTCGACAACAGTCTCTTGTCCATTTTTGTGTCTAATTTCGTCTCCTGACTGCTTACAAAGAAGCACCATTACTTCTTCACCACTTTCGCCTTCCCCACACTCAAGCTCTGTGGCGTGCGAGGCGTTGCTAAGATGAGCGAAATTTTTTGCCGTATTATCTTGATCATATGAGTGAAAGACATGACACACTATCGCGGGAATCCCCCATCGCGCAGCTACGTGCAGAACAGATAGCTGATATGGAGATTTGTCACAGATAGACTTGCCAAAGCCATGATAAGCTGCCAGCCAGGACTCCCGACACGGGGAAACAACCTTGAAGAACTCCGCTTGCGAAGCCATGACGACGAATTTAGACCGAGCTAATTGCGCATGGTTGGGCCACTCACGGGTTGCATAGTCTGAGAAGTGGCCCGCGTTTTGGTTCGTATTATGAAACTGCTCGATAAGGTGGTCGAGACAGCGATAAGCAAGGTCGGCATGTACTTGGAGTTCACTAAAACAGGCCTGGTCACCAGCCTTGATCAGGTAATCTTTCACAGATTGATGTAATAAGAGCACCTTTCCGTCCTGAATGACGACCATCAGACGGCAAGACTCAACGTACTCACGCATAAACTGGGCACGGGTCTCTACATCATCTTCGTCCTGACGCAGTCGACAGGCCTCTGAAAGCTCTAAAAGAGTTAGAGGCCGTTGGGACACAGCAACGAAACCCAGGATGTATCGAATCGTGTCTTTCTCCCTCTCCTTTTCAAGGGCTGCGCTGAAAAGCCTCTCATAGAGCGCATGAAGGCCACTGGGCATCGCCTCCAAGAAAGAGATTGCGTCTTTCGAGGGAATGTCTTCAAGCTCATTGCAGGCTATACCGACCCACAGAAATGTCCCTGCCGCCTTGCATCTAAGAATTTCGGTAACCCGCTCTTTAATTTTCTCGGTATACGGAAGCTGCGCGACCTTTTCCTTGATGCATTGATCGATGTCCCGCTTGGCGTCAGGAAAGTAAGCGAAATCCATGCCTGCAAAGCTTCCTAGGTATTTACGAATCTCTGGATATGGCCGACTGGTGATAAGAAATTGAATGTTAGACGGAGCATCAGGGCTATGAAAGGTGTCTCGCAGCTGATGTAGGAGCATCTTTTGGGAATCAACCTCGCATTCGTCCAATGCATCAATAATGAAGTATTTTCGACCAGTGTTTTTGTCAGCTGCCGCTGATATGAATATTGCCCAGAGAGCATCGAAGGATTCGAATAATTTTGACTTTCGCTCATTGTACTTGGTCAAAACATAGCGCAGAAGAGGTGGGTGCTGTTGGATGAGTTGCAGCAGAAGACCTCGGATGACAGACGTGGCTGTCTTCCGTGTATCGAAAGCCGAGTCGCAGAAATAATATGCCAGTGTTTTTCCCTCTGTTGCAGAGAACGCTGTCGACAGCTCGTCGGTGAGAAATACTGCCAGTGTAGACTTCCCCGTGCCCGGGTTGCCATGAAGCCACAGAACCTGGTTCGTGTGACTCTCAGAGCCCTGACTCTGTCTAGAACCAAGCCAGGAGGTCAGATGCTCCGTACCAAGTATCCACTCGCAAGTGCCAGCAGCGGGGTCCCCTTTCTTGCGCTTTAGAGCGATCTTGTCTTCGAGCGGGTCGGTGACGAATAGATTCCGAAGACAGCCTCTCGCCTCTGGGTTGTACTTCAGCGCGGCTGCGGCGAAGTCTTAGTAGAGCTTGTAGAATAAGGGGGGTATGGCAGAAGGGGTATGGCAGGAGACCGTTGAGCTTGCCTTGATTGTCAGTAGTGAGTTCCCTACCTATTTGGCGTGTTAGCGGTATGCCTAGAATAAATCACAAAAATGCATACTCTCAAACCGGCGCTGAACGATGTGATTCGCTCGGTGGCACAGCTCGGCGATCTCGTCGGACACTCGTTCGAATGCAGGATCGTTTGGGCCGTAATACTTATTGATCTTCAGGTGATCTTTGTCGAGTGCGTACCTGTTAAGACCTGGTATGAAAGCAGATGTCTCTTCGACGATCTTGAGACGTAAGCATGGCTCCATTTGACGAGCGTCTGTTCAAGCGTTCACATACCATTCCTTTAGCGACGCCGGCAATTCCCAGCCGCCTACCACAGTCCGTTTCGAGGAGCTCGCAGAAACATGCAACGTCTATAGACAGTTTGTTGCGTAGGCGGCAGAAACGATGCAATCTGTCACCTAGCGCTGGCTCGTCGAACGCGAGTTCCCTTGTGATGCCGCGGTGTGAGCCTGCTGGCCCCATCAGAAACGCGAGAGCTTCGGCGAGGGGCTGCCACTTCGAACCCCGAAAAGGCGTGCCCAGGAACACAAGCCCAGCGATGGCCTTCACCAGTGACTCGTATCTGCTCTTGTCGTTGCCGTACAGGATTGCCTACAAGTGAGATATTAGCCAACGCACTTGCCGGAGGCGGAGCCAGCGAACCTGCAGAATGACATTTCCCCCCAGACTATGGCCGACAAAAATGACGGGCCGTCTCTGGCAATTGGCGCGAAACGAGTGTAGGCTGTGCACGAGCTCCTCGCCGCAGAGCTGGAGGCGCGTCCTCGGTGCATCTGCATGCCAGGCCGAATCGTAGCGATATATTATAATTCTTGCCTTGGGTATTTTCGCTGGTAGCATATCAGGGTCTCGAAGCCAGTTAACATGCTTCTCGCCGTCCTTGCACACCCAAGACCAGTCAGCGTCTGACCCAAAGCCATGCACGGCAATGACGCTGCTATGATTAGATCAACATTCCCCTTTTTTTTCTTTAAATTTTTTTCGAAAACGTACTCAACCTCAGTATTGTCCACGGCGTCGCGTGTCTGGTCAGGGTATACTATCGTGAAACGCTTCCGAGTCTGGTCCTGAACGGCATTACTATGCAGCTTTATCCGTTGTCCAGACGACAGACAAACCTTTGCTCTCTTTCCTAATGAGTCATCCGCGGGATGGTCCTGCACTACCTGAGCCTGCCGTGAAGATTCAGCTCTCGCTGTCCACAACAGGTAGACAGTGGCCACTACGCTCGCCACGAACGTGAGCAGCCAGGCTTGTGCCCATTCCATCTCCGCCAGGAGAGGGATTGGTGGGTTGGTGGTGTTGCACTGGCGACGTCAGGTGGCAAGCGACACTAATGACGCGTCTGTTTTCTGGACAGCAACGATTGAGTTCAGTATCAAGGTGCGACGAAGGGGCACGCAAGAAGACCTGAAAAAAATTACACGATATCAGGAGCTAAAATGATCAGAGGATGCACAGTCAGGGGCGATAGCTGGGACGCCTACTTGCTTGAAGCCTCAGCGCTTCCGTCTGGGCGTTTCCCCGCCCTATTGCAGGTTCAGCTTCTGCATCACCCAATCAAGTCTTGCACAGCGCAGTCTGGTGTTGCATATATTGTGCGGATCATTCCTGAGAGTGATAAGAACCCGGCGAGCTCGGCCGCACCAAGACGTCTCTTAACATACCATGTGACGGGCACCCCCATTCTCAGTCCGTTTGCTAGCCTGCGAGAACGAACACACACGGCAGCGTATCCGGTCAACATTGCGGCCAACATTGCGACCAGCTTCTGGCCTCTCTACGTCATACCGCAAAGACTCTGGGGATTTGGGTACAGCACGCCAGCTTATAACTGCCTGTGCTGAGAGGAGCCGCGGAGCGGTACTAGGCGGTGATCAAAACATTGAAGCACGAGAGTGATGCAGGAAATCAATACAAGTGGACTTCAGGTCCAAGAAATAAGAACACCGTATGCCCTTTGGATGGGATTGTGTATTCCTATAGTCTGTATGCTCAGTCTAAGCATTGCCCCGCGTTCCTGCGCACGTTGATGAGTGACTAGGCTATAGGTTTGGTCGGGTTGCGAATCGGGTACATATAGGTATGAACTGTAGTATCATGTCTAGGGTGGTGCCCAGTTTATCAGGCCTTTCCACACAGTCGAATGGTTGTATAAGCTCAGCCAAGAGAGTAAACGACAGCAACGCTTCTCGGGGAACAAGAACCCAGCAAACATACAGCATTGCTTGCCCAGCGCCGAACATGAGAAGCTATGCTCTGACAAAGGAATCTGGGCAAGTCTCTCATGCGCCATATAAGTCGGAATATAGCAGCATTTTACAGTCGCCATTTTGCCTGTAGGTGTGGTCGGGCTTTGTTGTCGGGCAGGAACGGCCCCGGTCGCGTCGCCATGATCAGGCAGTACCATGCGTCTCCGACAGCCGCAGCTGCCTTGGCGCTGTGCAAGATGAAAGGCATGCAAGTAATGATTGGACTGTATTCTTGCAGCTGTGCGCAGCAATCGGTGTGGTATCGGGCGTAGTATGTACTAAGCTTTGTAGCATAGTTCTATTAGATGACCAAACTGCATGTTGCTGCAGCCGCATGCACCGCAGAAGGGTCGGGCTCTGCTGCCTTCCTGTTTCGTGTCCGCTTGGAGCTTGGCCTGCCATCCACAAAATGATAAAGCTCTTTGAGCGGGATTTTGTGAAAGCAACCAGGCGCGGCTATACTGAGGGCGAGTCATTTCGATCGTGCGGTTCCCGCAGTGCTGCCGACGCGCCGTTCCGCACAAGAAATGTTCCATTAGATATTTGCGCATCATGTAGATACGACCAGCATGAATTCCACCGTCTTGGTGTCGTCACGAAGCCAGATACACTCAATGTAGGACCCAAATCAGAGCGAAGCTTCCTGTCACTGGTACGAAACCAAGAGGTCGCATTTCGCCTTGGCTGGCATGTGTTGAGAAATAGGGACACTGAAAGGGAGCTATGGACCCTTGATGAGCGCGACGCTGAGGAGTCTAACTTCTTATCGTCCGGCGCTTGGACAAGCCTTGCACCTGAGTGTCGGGGCAGCACATCCCTGAGGGCGCGCTTGAGCACAGTACTTGTGCGACAAATCTCCCGCGAGTTGCCAAATCTCATGAGGGAAATCGAGGACTTGTCCATTCAATGCCAGGAGAGCTTGGATAAGCTTGGCATGGCGCGAACCACTTCTGGCGAACAAAAGGAGTATCTTATAAAGATCAGCCCAATCCTACCAGGAGTTGATCCAGAATGCGACTGCCGGCACCTACACCGACCCACACTTTCGTGAATCCGTTACCTCTGATGGCTACGAGAATCGTCTCCGTGCTGTTATACAGAATCGTAACCGTGAATTTGCCAAGAATATGACGGAGCGTGGTCAGCGCTACAATATCATAGCCGACGGAAGTAATGGTGCCGAGGCGCGCAATGATGTATTGAGTCGAGAGCAGTACATTGAAAAAATCGTTTCTATGATCCGGAAGAATCGAGGCACGGAGTTGGCCGGTATGCTCAATCCTGTGATTGTGACGGAATTATTCCAAGAGCTTTCATCGCCGTGGGGGGGGATGGCCGAGCTGCATGTTCGGAATGTGTGCAAGGCTACTTACCAGTGTCTGAAGCGTCTGGTTGATTACATAGCTGATTCTGCAGCAGCCGAGACGATATTCTCTGGCATATTCAAGCCGCACCTAGACGCCCTGCAGCAGAACTCGCTTGCCAAGCTGTCGGAGCTGCTGAAGCCACATCAGGAGAGTCACCCTATTACATACGACCAGCGTTTCATCAAAGATCGCGAGACTGTTCTTAATCAACTAGAAGAGGTGCGCGTGACCGCTTTGTTAAAGGAGGCGTTTGGGCCTATATATATGGATGGCGAAACTTCTGTCCACACGTCAATTGACTTCAGCAAATTGGTACAAAAGCTCGTGAAGCGGCCAGAGTTCGACGTGGATCACTCTGCCGCTACTGATGCGCTAGACTGCCTGCTAGCGTATTATCAGGTACACCCCCCGTCACGCAATACCCAACAAACATGCCGGCTGACACAGCTCACACTCAGACTGCCTTAAGCCGATTCATCGATGATGTTACCGTGAAAGTCATCGAAACTTGCGTGGTGGGCAAGTTAAGAGAAATAATGGACCCGATGTCTATCTTCAAGCTGGACGGCGATAGTATCAGCCGCTTCGCTGGCGAGACGGAAAAGTGCCGAACCACTCGAGATGAGCTGAAGGCCAAGCTGAAGGCCCTGCAGAACGGTAGCAATGTTTGCAATAAACTTGCCGCCCCCTTCGTCCATGGTAAGGCCGATGTCTAAAATCTAGTTTTTGTGACTCCCGCTTACATAGGTAGCTTTGTATGCTGAAACGGACGGCGATGGTGGCGTTGATCAAGACAACGAATTTCTCAGCGATACAGGAAGTGAAGACTTTGTCTCAACAGGAGAGATACCACCGTATAAGATGAAAAGCGGGCACCGTTCTCCCAGCACTGCGCCCGAGGAGCCCACCAAAGAGAAAGTAGACGACGAATGGGAACGTCTTACTACGTCTAGAAGTAAGAATGACAAGAAGAAGTTGAAGAAGAAGGCCGTGCTGCTCGGAGGAGTTTAGTCAGGTTCAGAGAATGCCTCAATGCTGCCGGAGAGCGTTGCAACAACCGTTCTTGCGTCGCTGGCAGTTCGCATGCCTCGAAGGCGTGTCTTGCGGCTACTGAAAGTGCTTTATGAGAGTCGAAAGGTTTGTCGCAGAGTTGGCAGTAGGTCATTGCTTTAAAATGAATACTACTTTATATGATTCAGATAACAGGTTGAAGTCGCAAAATGAGGGGTAGTCACCTTACTATACATGCAAGCTCAATTGACAATTGCGGCGTTACGCCGAGCAGCATCAAAAACGCCACAGCACCGAACCAATGCGGTTGCCAGCTGGTCAGTTAAGTTCTTGTCAGATTGTGGTTATTGCCTGCTTTATCTCGGTTTGCGTGTCGCTGATTCTGTCCCGCAGATGCAGTTGCGGTTCCTCTACAGCCTGCCTGCATGCGGCGATAACGTATTTGATCGTATGTAGGCTCTGGTGGCACGCGCTAAGGTCAGTGGCGACGGCGTTAAGGACGCTTCACGACTAAGCAATGCCGTCATTTAGTACAGCTACGTCAGTGCGTAATGAGGTTGTTCTCTGCCTGGTAGATGCGGTCGTGCAGCGCGGCTGCGGCAGCGCATTCTGATCAAAGTGCTCCATCATTTCAGCCTTCAGTACCCCAAGTTCACGTCGCCGCGAAGAAACCCAACCGCGACGACTTTCAGCGTGCTGTGACCGTGATCCACAGCGAAACTGTACTCGCCGACATTGATGTCACTACTGGTTTCGGTGAGAACGCATTCATTGGCCTGAGTATCGGCGATGATCTCATGATAGTGTCGCTGAGCTGTGAGAGTACGCAAGACAATAAAGACGACGAAACGAGATAGAAAAAACAAGTTGACATTTGTGAGTAGCTATGCAAATGTGAGCCGAAACGGTAGATAGATCTCACCAATCAGAAAGTCCCAAGGTATTTTGATGACCGTACGCGGGGCTCGAGCTTGCACACACTTGACCCCCTCACGTCGATAATTGGCGTCTCCGTTGGTTGCTTCTTAAGGGTGTAGCGGGCGCATCGGCGAAACCCAAATTGTAGACGGGCTACCCCTTGATGGGAAAGGCACTGGCTTGTCAACGAATTTGATAGCCCAGTGGCCATCGACCTCGATTTTCAGGGACCCATCTCCATCTGGAGTCATGATTTGGATGTTTGCGTATGATAACAGAAGTCGTGGTTTTGTTGTCGCAGCGCTTTCTCCATTTGTTGGAGTCGGCAATTTCACTTCTCGGGTCGCGACAGTGGGTCGACAAGGGACACCTTCAACGAAGATTTGGGAAACGTGTGGTGCATCCTGATTCGAAGGTTCGAATGTAACCTTCTTCTGCTTATTGAACCGTGTACGACGGAGTTGTCTTTCAGCACGAGCGGCGTATCTGGCTTCAAGATCTTCACATGCCGAGTTCTCTTCCGTTGCCGACCCATCATGGCTTACTGGACGTTGAAGACTGTCCTGCGTTTTCCATTCTTTATTTGTGAATACTCTGAGTATTTCATTTTCCGTAGTTCTGAAGGGGCTTGTCGCCTCTGCTGGTGTGCCGATGCTCGTTCTCTCGTCGGCAGTGTCCTTGGTGGTTAGTAGTACGGTTTCTGTGCCGAAAGCCTTTCTAGGCCTTTTGATTGCCGTGTGGCCAGTTGTTGCTTTCCGTTTTCCTTTTGTGGATGCCCGCGGTGCTGTAGCAGCCTGCAGTGCAGCTGCTCTGGCGCCTTGTACTTCGGTCTGAAGCACTCCCAGCCGGAAGCCAGCATCGGCAGCTTCACTTAAATCTTCTAGGTGCCTTGGTTAGCATTCCCTTCAAGGCGTCGCTGCTAGTGCTGAACTTACCAGTCTCAATTGTCTCTCCAGTGTTGTCCAAGCTGGTAGTCTGGGGTTTTGATCCTGATCTTGGAAGGCCATCAACAGCCGAGCCACTCTGTGGTGTGTTGCTTACTGCGACCCTGGGGAGGTTTTCCATTCCTGTTGACTTCCCGGTGCTCAATATCTCGCCGGCAGTGTCCTCGATGGTTGGTGGTACGGTTCTAGATGTGGCGCTCCGTTTTCGTCGGTTGAGGCAGTCGGATGTTGTTGCATTCATGCGGAGTGTCTGCCTCTTGGATTGCTCGGCAGGTTTCGTACCTACGCTTCCATGACCGGCTTGAACTTGACTTTCATAGTCTGGCTTGGGTATATCAACTGCAATGTGCGCAGCCGTATGACCCGCTGTCTCAGGCTTCGGTAGATCTTGTGACTCCGGGACTCCCGCAGTTTCAAGCGCTTTTGCTGCCAGCTCAGCGATGTTGAATACGATGCCAGTCGTGGGCGTGCTCGCTTGCTGCGAGGAAACCGAATCGTGACGATTTCCAGCGTGCTCTCGGTCATGGTCTACAGCAAGACTGGATCTACCGGCATTGCTACCACTACTGGTCTCAGTGCCCCCAGCAGCTGTTTGCAAAATTTCTGCGTACTTTGATTAGCAGTGTCATGGTATATGCTGCTACCATTGACCTACCAGTGCGAGGTCCGTCTTTTGTTTCGTTTGAGGGGCCAACGGGCGACTGGTGCGATGCTGCGGGATCACGGCCAGAGGGTGCATGGTTGGGGGTTCGGACGGCCGAGCTATCTGCTCCAAAGGTGGTTTGAACTCGTGCCATGGTGATCACTTGTGCTCAAAGAGAGGGAAAGACAAATTGAATGAAGAGTGAGACCACGATGAGGCAGGAAGTGGCAGCTGCTGCCCTTTTATAGTTTCGTCACTCTCACTATGACGCATCTGCAAGGAGCACGTGAGAGCAAGGCACTCGAGGGCCTTCCATTGAGATACCCGACTGCAGCCGTCGCAATAACCTGGTGAAAAACGCCCTGTAGCCTGCAGACAAAATTGGCTGATATTGCGTGATGCATCGATATGACAGAGAGGCGGAAGTAATCGTATCCGGCGCATGCAGCCTGGTGAATGACGCATCGTAGCTTGTAGGCGAGATTGGATTCGTTTGAAGGAGAAGGCCGGCAGAAAGCGCACATAGAGCCGAGTTGTGATGTATTCGGCGCCCAAAACTTGTCCTTGTAAGTCAAGTCTCAACCTTGCCAAAAGTAGGAACACATAATCTCTTGGGGTATCCGAAGTGCCGGTCAGCCCAGTAAACGTGAGTCACGGCGTGCAGTATCACGAGATTCGTAATGTAGCGGTCCAGGACATCATGATGTGCATATTTGAAAGCCTGCTCCCTCGGCTAGACGAGGGCCCATTGCGTAGATCGGGGTGGATGCATGGAGTTGCTGCATCAGAGACGAGGTGTACGGATAGCGTGTCGCAGTCTGTAACTCTGTCGCTTTCCTTCGCTTGGCTCTGTCCCCGACGGGCAATATACGCCGCATTCGTCATATATTGCTTGTTGTGTGTGTGTGCATTATATTACCTCTGTCATGCCTGTGTGCCTTGTATCCACGACGCCAACCCTTATGATTCGCAGCCATTCTGTGATTACCCCTGGAACGAAAACGCGAAACTGATCCGACGGTGGCAGCTTCACGAATCATGAACGAAGACATCTGGCTGTTCCGGGGCAAGTGTAGGCCAGGTTATCTCACTGTCTTGTCATCTTATCGATGAAGTACCCCCGGCATGAAGCCGCCAAAGTACTGCATGTGACCTCATGGGAATGTCACTGAAGACTGAAGTCTGCCTTGCCGCCTCTTTTCTGGTGTTGAGCTGGAAACAATTCGAAGACGGCTCGAGGCGTGGCTGCCGGAAGACATCATTTCCCTGCACAACACAAGGGCGCGGTGGAGCAATCGCTCGAAGCATCGTGGTAGGACGTTTGCTTTGTGGTTCGGTACTGGGTCCAAATGGCAGCATTTGCGAGAGTGTGCTCTCGCAACTTCTCCCCATACTGTTGTTCTATCTCTGTAATGAACACAAGGAGAATGTTCGTAGGCGCTTGAGATAAGCCAGGAGAGCTGAGGGTGCATCTCCACCTGCCGTCTGGAGGTATTTGATCAACGAGGCTATGTTGACTTCGAAGTCTTGAGTTGTCAGTCGATAATGGATCCATGTCAGTAGGCCTGCCTAGATTCGTATCGATTCTTTCCTTGTTGGTAGCCATCTTTTCTCCTCAAGGCTTTTCCTCCGGCAGCAACTCAGTATGCCCTAATTAGGGAGGTTTTTGTGGCTGTGAGACACTCACCCTGTCGTTTGACCATATCGTCCACCTGCTACGCGCCGGCCGCGTTCGAACTCCATTCTTGGTGCACGGTATGTGAGAGTTATGTCGAGCTGCTGATGCAAGATGGTAGTCCTCGTCGGAGACACTGGCGAGAACAACTCTTTATAACCACGTAAAGACAGCACAAAGTGGCCACCGATCATGAGATTTGAGCATTGAACATGAATATGCTAGGTAGAAACCGGCGTTCAAACGCTGAAAGCATTATTCTGATGAGAAACTTGTTGCTGATTCTCTTAAGCGGGCTAGGTGTAAAAATGGATGCTGTCTTGATTATGTTCGAGAGCCACTAATTGACAACGGCGCAGGAGATAAGGGCTTGCCCAATCAGGACGGTGTTACTGTAAGAGAAGAAATTTCCTAATACAGTAATGCCTGTTTGGGTTTAGATTACACAACAGTCTTTTTTGGCTTTGCCGCTGGATTCGCACCACGATTGCGCTCCATTTTGGGCTATTTAGCAGCTCGTCCACACCGATTGTACTCCCCCCCTCCCCTTTTCCGTCTTTTGCAGCTCTAGATTTGATCTGCAGCATTTTTTCGCGCCATAGCACAGGTTGCTGATCCATCCTAGGCTGTCTTAAACGAAATCCCGAAACAATTACATGGCTCCAAAGACTGCTACGCACATTATGTCCCATCTCAAAGCAACCCGCCACGGCTTCGTGAGCAAGTTCAGGAAGTAAGCTCAGTGGGCAAACTCGTGAAGCAGGTGAGTTCTATCGGTCAAGCTCCGCCAAGCTCAGACCAAGCTCAGGTCAAGCTCAGGTCAAGCTCAGTCGAGCTCCGTCAAGCTCAGTCAAGCTCAGTCGAGCTCCGTCAAGCTCAGTCAAGCTCAGTCGAGCTCCGTCAAGCTCCGTCAAGCTCAGTCAAGCTCAGTCGAGCTCCGTCAAGCTCAGTCAAGCTCAGTCGAGCTCCGTCAAGCTCCGTCAAGCTCAGTCGAGCTCCGTCAAGCTCCGTCAAGCTACTGAGCTAAGTCGCTGGCAGGCACGGCCTCACCGGTAAGAAGCTGTTACATCAGCAGGCTCGGCGAAAAGACAGCATGCACCCTAGGTTTTAGGCACTGGACGGAAGCTCACATTCACTAGTCTGCTACGTGAAGTCTCGCTGTATTTGACGCTAGAAGACAAATAGATGGTCGATGTTCTTCAGAAAAGGGGAGTCAATACTAATAGTGTAACTATACTATCTTGTAATTTTGTCCAGGAGTCCTCGAATGTTTTCGGGCTTCCTGTTGAGTTGAGTCGCGATCCACTGATGCGATTTGCCCCCCTTGTTCCACTGTCCTAATTGTGTCTTTTCTTTTTGGCTCAAAGGCCCACGATTGTAGGTATGATATGTAGCTTTGACTTGGTGGCGGGCATCCTCTTCGTCGGCACTAACACTGGCACTATCCTCACTGCCGGAAGAGTCTCCTTCGTCGGAATACCCCGTGGTATAGACATCAGGCCACTGCCGTGCGGCTTTCTGACCCCTTTCCCGCGACGGCTGCCGAGACGAAGCCGCCGCCTGCTGGTATGACTCTGCAACGGGTTGATCCGGGTCCGCAGCTCGCTGTTTCATGCTTGCAGCTAGCTGTTCTCGCGCGTCCAAGCATGCCGCTCGCTCGTCCAGGCGTTCAGCTCGCTTGTTCAGGCGTTCAGTTCGCTCGTCCAGGCGTTCAGCTCGCTCGTCCAGGACTACAGCTTGCTTCTCGAGGGCTGCAGCCCGCTTCTCGAGGGCTGCAGCATCCCAAGATGACGGCTGAAATTGCGTTGCCATGGGTCGCTTCACAAGCGCCGATCCATGCATAGCGGCATGGTGTCTGATTGTACCCCCGCCAAGAGCGGCTCGACAGCAATCCAGCGAACATGAGCTGGGTGTTCGTGTTCTTGCCACGGAGTCCGCCCCGTTGCGACGAAGTGGCGGCGGTCCATCGCCCAACACAGAAACCAGTGAGCGTGTCTGCGTTGCGCAAGCATCGTTGTTGGAGCGAGTGATGGCAGGCTGGTTTTCAGCAGTGTGGCGACTTTTTGAGCGATCACCAATTATGATAGATGATGCCAGCTCATGCACAGCCGCTTGGCGCTGATCGTCGCTTTCTGGAACTCGCTGCTCTTCATGAACTCCAAGAACGAGACTTTCATCCACGGGCGTGTTCTGAGGGACTTCTCCTGTAAGGCGTGGACGCTTTCGTGTCGCATCTTCAGGGTCGCTGATATCGTACTCGGGTGTCGGTTGCTGAACGCGTTTGTTTCCTGGCTGTTCCGAACAAGACTTGCCTTGACGAAACCACATTTCGAAGTCTCCAGTCTGGGAGAGATGGACAGAGTTGTCCTGGACGGTTTTGCGAAGTTGCGGCTCCGTACCAAGCACATCCGAGGAGCTGCAAGCTGCAATCGTTTCTTCGCCTGGGCTCTTAGAGGGGACAGGCTCGTCAACTCCTAGGCCTGACGCGTCGATCTCATGCCGTATGACTGCTCTACTGGGAGCATCGAAGTCACCGCTCGGGGCAGAAGTTTCGTCACGTGTATCCGTTCGCCTGGGCAACTCGGTACCAGCTGCTCGTTGTTCTGCCTTTGGGGCTGGCTTCGGAACGTAGGGCTTGAACGTGAACTCTCGCGGCATCTTGACTGTGACTGAGGACGAAGTTCTGGTTGTAGGACCAAGAGTAAGGAACAGGTACGCTTCGAAAAGCAATGAGCCTCCCTTTTATATTGGCGAAGTGGAAACGGCAAGGGAAATGTCTCTCCCGAACAAGGTTCTTGGGCCTCCCATTCCGCGCTTTCCAGTGTAGCAATGTCACATTAGATCGTCATGACAACGACACTGCCCACAGGACGTCTGCTCCTGCCAAAATAGGTAATTACTTGTGAGCAGCTTTTCCGTACTGCCGGAGACCCGTAAGCTCATCCTGCGAGACAAGGACGAGGGGCAATACGAGCGGAGCGACGGTTGCATCGGACGCAAATACCATGTCTGCGTCGAGACCATGCACAACTCCACTCGCATTACCCAGTTACATCGCAGAACCATAGCCCGTGAAATGCAGGAGCTCGGCCATCATCGGCGTGTGAGTCGGTCATCGCGTTGGCTGTTCGCATGACAACTGTAAAGTGGCGGATCCCGGGCGTGTCGATGTTCTAGTGATGGATCAGCCTTTTCACAAGGCTCATACAGCCTCACTGCAACAAGCCGTGTACAGGTCATGAGACAGCGGCGGCGACCCGGAGTAAAGTGCCGGGACTCAGTCATCGTTGCTGCGGTCTGCCATATCTGGCAACGATCGAAGTTACCGTGATGCCGCCCTTGTTGAGAGCACGGTCGTGAACTTACCGCGTCTAGGAACTGTCGGGCAATGGCAGCAGCACCCGAAGACTCGGGCTGACGTAGTTTTGCCATAAATGGCAATTCCTGAGACGGCTGTATGCTCCAACGCGGTAATGCCCGAAATGATGACATCAGCCTCAACACTGTGAATTTACCGTACATGGCAATTGTTGGAGTGATAGAACGCCCGCCTGTGAAGTATGGCTTCTTGCAGAATTCGGAAACAGCTTAGAGCGTGAGGCCTGACCGTAATTTCCTCATCTGGTATTTCCAGGCTGGTCTCCGGGTTATTTCGTCACCGCTCGGAAGTTGACCGACACAGCATCCGCGGATCCAGGAGAGACAGAAAACGACACAGGACGACTCGTTCTACCGTCAAGGCGCAACGCGGCGGGCTCCGATGGTTCGTGCCGAACCCCTGGGCTGAACCCATCTGCGACGCGACAGGTGCGGGACGAGGAAGCACTTCATTTCGCCTCGCAGCAGAACAGGGGCTTCGGAGTGGGTTTAAATCATATCTGACGCATGCTGCAATACTGACTTCCGGCAACTGCGGTTATCATGGCTGTGGTTGCCTCTCACGAGCCGTCGGACTGTTGTAATGTACTCCGGGCAATGCGACGGGCAGGCAAGCTAGAGTGGCTAGCCGGCCATGCCCGTGGGCAGTGCAACGCAGTCATGCAACCAAGGTGGCATGCGTCCACATCCCCGAGCCTGGTCCGGTTCCTGTAGGCCCTCTGGAGCTGTGCAGGAAACAGCTTGAGGTGGTGGCTGTGGCCGAGCTGCACCGTGGTCGTAGATGGAAAGCCTTTGCTGTGGCCATCATCGAGTGTCCGACTAAAAGTAGTATACACGTTAGCAAAGAAAATGTACATGCAACAGAAAGATTTCCTTCTTTACCTTACAGTAGAGAATAGTTTCTAATGTTGTTGGAGAAAAGCGGTGGTCAAGACACCAAGCTCTTGGGATGATGTGTGATGAAAGAACTTGGAAGGTACATTTGGAGGGTCCGGAGACGCAAGTGATTTTATGGTCGTGTGAAAAAGCGGCGACGATGACGC
>JAPERH010000465.1:0-18561 GCA_030411535.1 Beauveria australis
GGCGGGCGGGCTGGAGATTTCAACGGCAGCCACCTATGGCCTTGGGGGCCGATACACGCCATTTTTGCAGCGTATATGAGGAAAAAACCCCGTGACAACAAAGAAAAGGACGAGAATCAGCAACATGGTCGAGTCTATGGCGCGGCGGATGGGCGGCGGGCGGCGCATCGAGTGTGTGTTTGGTTTGCCCTCGTGTGTGCAGCGCTACATCGGGCCATCTTGGGACTAGTGCGAGATGCCGTGTGCTGTCTTTGCTATTGCTGTCTTGCTACCTTATTTTAGCCTATTATAAGTTTAGTGGTGTCACTGGGTGCCATCTGCCAGGTTCCGTGTGACAGGAGGTGTTGAAGGGTAGCATTTTCCGCAGCAACAAGGCTGAATTGGTGTCAGGCATGTCTTGGCCCTGCCTGGGGAAAAAAGGCACTCAAAACTCAAAACTCGTGTTTGCACTGCACTGTAACGCTGTTGCAGCTTATTTTTGCACTCTCTCGTCACTCGTCGTCACAGCGGACCAAGACACGCCTTGAACTTTGCTTTGCGCGACGGGAATCTAGCAGCCTTTGAGACCCGACATCAGGCTCCTATTTGCCACTTAGAGAATAGCCATGGCTCAACATGGTGCCCTGTCTACTCCGAGTCCAGTCCCCATGAGTACGTCATCTCTCCAGTCATGGCCAGTTACTTGACCTGCTCCTTTCGATTTCTCCTGCAGCACAAGGTGCCACACCAACTTTGGCCCCAGCTATTTTTCCTGCTTCCAGTTTCTTATCTGCACACCCAAGTACTTCCTGTTGCCTTGTCATTTCTTTGACTTGTTGCTTGTGCAGGCATCCAGCGGCTGGGCGCATCCATGGCCTTTACGAGCGGCTGCATTCATATTCAATCAGGACCAGTCCTGGACTGCACTCCACCACAGCACCCCGCATGATATCTCGCTTGCTAGATCAGCTAGTCTTGCCCAAGCTCGCTAAAACCAATGGCCTGCTCTATCGTTTGTTGTATCGAGGGTTCTCCTGCAACTGTGGCTTCAGTCCTCCGAATTTGCCCAAACTTGTGCCCGGAGAGTTGCAAACCCCCCGTGTTGCACGGCCACCTTGCTAATAAAACCGTTCATTGCTACAAATTGCCATTAAAGGAACCAGCATGCAAGAGTCCATCGATATTTTGCCATCTTGTTATCAAGCCAACTTTGGCTTCGGTGGTACCCTTTTCTGGCCTGCTGAGCGGCTCAATGACACCTGATATGAAATTTGATTCTTCAGCGGGAGGGTGGCAAGATAAATCGGCGGCAAGCCCTCTAGCGCCAGCTTGAGACGGCCGAGACGCTCCATCACCAGAACCCCCGCTCCGGAAAGCCGAAACGAGTTGGTCAAACGACAAAAAGGTGGAGTTGGCAGTCACAGGGATCGACATGTAAGAATTTCCGCGTGTGAGCATTGCGCGATTGTATTGCCACCGAATCAGAGTTTTTACTTGCGCAAGTATCTCTGAATCAGAAGCTTGCTTCTGCAGGAAGCGCCTGACGTGCTGGTCATGAGGCCCTGAAGGACGGGAAATAAAACCAACTTGGCTGACAAGAGAACCCTTTATGGCTTGCTTCCTTCAACCTGATTAGTCCCGATGTTGGCATCAAGATTGTGCGCGACAGGGAAAGAAAGCCGAGGATCTGCAGTCAAGGGACCTTCCGCAGGCACCGAATTGGTGCACATTGTCGAAATCCGTCGGTGTGCATGACGCATGTCTCTGAACGGCATGGTTGGTGAAGATAGTTGACTTGAACTCCGTCAGACTCTGCCTTTTCGGCCAGCGGCACTGCCGTACTGGGTTCGTGGCGTTTGCGCCAAGGGATCCAACCATGTCGGCACCGGCTGAGGGCGCTGTGCATTGTGGCTTAGTCCATGTTCGCGGAGGAACAACTCAAACTCACGCAAATCAGACTCGTGGCTCAACTTTGACCAGAAGCAAAAATCAGAGGGCTTAGCAGACGGCGCCAGTGTCAAAAGGTCTGCAGCAGATGGTGCCATCGGAACCTCGTTTAGGCGGCAATTGTAAGCAGTGGAGCGTTCTGCTTGTCCGTTGCCGGCCCTTGGTCAAACTGTATCAAACGCCAAGTTCGGAAGGTCAGAAACAGGCTCTATTACAAAACACACCCTCTCTGATACTGTGTGCTGGAGGAGGTGGATCACGTCACAAGAGCAGCTCAGAGGCATTAGGTCATGCAGGCTGGGGCACTGCGAGAGAGAAGAGGCGGACGGCCGAGAAACATTGGCGGGTGGGACGGAAAGAAAATTTGTCGATGGAGAGGGGCGGCTTTGGCAGCGATACATGGTGGCGCGAGCAGCTGATGGAAGAGAAGAATGAAAGAGGATGAGGGGGAGATGAAGCTGATGGCGCTACGAGACCCGACTGGGACAGTGGTCAGTGCGTTGGGGAGAAGGCGCGAATCAAGGAGAGCAAGCGGCAACCGCCCAGGTTGAAGCGAGTTGACTTGACATAGAGCATTGACTGAGGCCAGCCAGGGCAGCTTCAACTGCTCTACAAGGCGCTAAAACACCTGATTGGCAGCTCATGTGCTTGCGTGCTTTAGGCTGGTAGCCTCCGCTAACCTGCGGGTAACTAGCCACTGCCTTGCCGCCTATAGTACACTTCCGCTACCTAGGCCTAGTAGATGCTGACGGCAAAGTTCTTTAGGATAGTGCCACCACTTTCGTGGAGGCAACTTTGGGATATTAATTTAGAATTAAATTGCGTAGATGGGCGTATTATTATGGCTAATGGCGGCGTACTCGGAGTTATCGGTGGTCGCGATGGTGTGGAAGCCTGTCAGGGAATAGACGGTAGGTAAGTTCCTGCAAACCATAGCAGATGTCGAGAATGGGAACGCCATAGGTAGTCCAGCCATGCAGGATCAAGGTGAGGAGCGCCATCCTAGTAGACACTGTCAGGGCCGTCGCTCAGGATAATAAATATCCTTGGGCTTCCAGGCCAGGTCAGAGCAGCCTTCTGTGTACACGGGGACAGCTCGGCATAGAAGTTAAACTCTCCCATACTATGAACAAGAAGGTGAGAGAACTGGAGGCTAAAAGTCGAGCACGAGGATGGTACGTAGCGCTTGTGATGCTCCGTCTCGACGTCGATGATGGAGGGCGGCCGAGTACCTAGGTGGGGCGGGGCGGCCAACGAGTAGCCTTCCAGCCACAGAGAGAGCCACACCCACTTTGTAGTCTCCATCTCCATCTCCATCTTGGCGTCCACTCCACGTCGCCGACCAACCAACTCGTTGGTTAGTTGGTTATTCTCGTCGTTGTCTCGATCCTTTCCCTTTTCGTACCCCTTTCCCGGGCGCATCGTGAACTGTCCGTATTCACTCAAGGCCCCAAGTACTTAGGCCCCCCAGTCCCGCCTGCACGCCCCTCGCGGTTGCGTCACTCCTGCGCCCTGATTGCTAAACATTTCGTAATAGTACTATCCATTGTCAACGACTCCTATCCGCTACTAACCCTTGTCTAGTTTTGACTTGAGAGGAATTATGAGAGCCAACAATTTGTCTTTGGCAAAGATTTGGGATCCTTCTCCACAGCATGCAGCGTCGTTTGATTGTTACCTCTGTCGTACGTTTAAACGTCTGAGCTATTCGCATGGTTGCGCATGGCCAGTTCCGGAAACTCAATAATGTCCGAAGTGCAGTTTGCCTGTCTTCTCCGCTCAGCTGATGCTCCTCTCGAACCCTCGACTTTGCTCATGCATTGCTACAACATTTTGCCAGGACTCGCCTAATAGACTCTCGCCACTGGAGAATCGGCCAAATAAATCCAACACCAACGCTTGGCCCCAGCCTTCCATCCACGATCTGGCAGGCCATGTGGATCAGAAAGCCGCAGGACTTATTCAACACGTGATTCGATCAAGTTGCAAGCCCAAGTTGCCGTCTTCACGATGAGCCATGTGGCTGTGATTAGCCTCGACACTAGTTGCCAGTTCGTTTGACTGGCAAATTACAGGACGGCCACAAGTATTGCCCGACGGCTCAAACCAGGGGGCGTGAAAAGCAAGGGCCTAGCAACTGCGTCTTTTGAGAGCCACGTTTGTTCATTGCATCGAAAAATTTCTTCATGTGGCGTGCTTCTCAGCTTTGTGGATTCTACGAGAAACAGTTATGGCGGCAATCGGCACCTAAAATACCACCCGGCCTGCGGAGTACCTCAAGTATCATATTTCTATAACATGGGGGTTCCACCTGTTAGAGCTAACCATCCAAGTTATAATCTCGCCCAATATGAACAACAATATTAACAAGAGCGCGCACACCTGCGACACGTTCGGAAGCCCGACACCGGCCGGCAAGTTATGGACACGAACTAGGCAGGACTAGGACTAGGACTATCGCCAGAGAAGCATCTGCTCTCCGCTCCAAACTAAGCCCCAAAGCCCCTAGTCATCAACTCCAGCAAGATTGCTTGGGGAGCATCCCGCACTTTCCGCAATGTACGCACAACCCGTTGACCGCGTGGTGGCCCACCGATGAAAGTTGCTAGTTTAGCTTCTTCTGCCCCGGTGTCAACTACTGGCACCGATGCAAAATGGGGTTCGCTTCTGCAGTACGACTGGTCTCGGTTAAACCGCTTCAGTCAGATGCCAGCTTGAGAGGAACAGGCTACGCGCTACATGAAAAAGTCAAAAACTCTGTTCATGAAGCCCCAATGGACCCCTTGATGCTCGACTCAGGCAGAAAGGCCCTCCGGACGCGGAGGTCCCCGCGCCGGACGTTGCAAGGCGAATGTAACGCTTCTCGGCATGTTCTGGCAGCCTAAAGGGCCCAGCTGAGCCCACATGCCGTGTTCCGCCTTGATGCGATATTGACTCCCCAGCATTGGGGAAATGTCGCAAGTACTGGTGACTTTCAGATTTGTACTGGACCAGCATGGAGGGGGGTGCAGCAGAGTGTGTTCCCCTTGTCAAGCCGGAGGGCTTGCACGAAGCGGGCCTTGCTAGCATTGTTTGATGGGTGACCAAACATGAATGCATCATCACAACGGCTTTCGTATACCTCTTCGAGTATAGGCACGCCCGTCGTCGGCTTCGGCCCCAATGCTGGGTCCTATTCGGAGTGCTTGCCAGAGCTCTGGGGGGGGGCCTTGCTAGCACGGCTAGTGCGGAATCCCGGGGCCAAGCAATAGCTGTCGTGGAACTTTGGTCCGAAGTGAACTTGTACGAGGGATATACCTGCTCCGTAGCACTAACTTGTCGGCCTCTCGGGGACTCTTGGCACGCTATTGCGCTTCAGGAGATTGCTGCAGTTTTGGAGATTGCTCCAGCTGCAGTCACATGAGAAGAGGCGGCAAGGCAACCGGTCAGGGACGGGGGTTCGCCCACTGGAAGCACTAGGCTGAAACATTACAAGTTTTTTGAGATTCGGGGCTTTCAGCCAACTAACTAACTGTATTTACGATGGCTTATTGGTGGCACGGTATTAACTAGGGGAACGCACCAAACATGCCAATAGAGATGTCGCGGCCGCCGCAGGAAGTTGTACCGCGACTGAAGCGGAGTAAACTCGGGAAAGTTTCTTCCCTTACAACGCTCGCTTTTGATGTATTTTGACGACAATCGATTCTACTTGGGGCTAGGTGTGTTTTCTCCGGTGGCGTCAAGGTTGGGCGATGTAACAACAGGCAAACTAGCCGACGGCAAGAGAACAATTGACGAGCAACATGCTTCTTCCCGTTTTATTCCCCGGAAGCCTGTCCCGCCTGGTCAGCTTGCATTGTGCTGAGCTTTGACGTCCTTGGGGCAGAAATGGGTGCCATAATTGTTGGAATAGAATAAGTAGAAGCATCGTCATGGCAAGGCATCTGCCCTCGCAGGCATTGTTCTTTGGAGACGCCAAACAATAATGTATACATACTTGCCAAGACTGTGACAGCTGTTTTCATTACCACAGTTTTGCTAGTCCTCAAACTTGCAAGCCCTGCTCTCTTTTGAAATTGTCATTCATGCTGGACGCCATCCAGCTGGCGTAATCCAGGGCTGCTTTGTGGCTGGCTTATAGCGGCAGCGGGTCTTTGCATTGCCGATGAGATACCAAGTACCAAGTAGTTGACCTTGCCGAGTAATTTACCAGTATTCGTATACAACGGAGATGCATAACCGTTTAGTAGCGTCATACTACTTTCTCATCAATTTATTCTCATTATTATTCTACTCATATTTATTTCTGCCTTTTTTTTTTTTTTGCGCCTCTTGAGCGGGACAAGCCACGCTCGCTTGGTCGTTGTTATTCGCTTGCTCTATTTTGATCCAGCTTCTTCATTGGGCGATCGTGGCGCTTTGCACTGCACACCCTGCGGCGCAGCGCCCTGCCCACATTCCCTTCTTTCCCCTCAGGTTATCAAGTATTTTGTCCGTTTGGATAATTGGCTCGGTTCGACTTTTTTTTTTTTTTTTTTTTTTTTTTGGCCAGTTCGCGCGCGCTCTCTCTTGATGCCTCGCGCCATTATTCCTCATGCGGGGTCTCTACTCGCTTTTGGTCCCCGGGATACGCCCTCAATAACACCGAGCATGCAGCCTACCGCACCCGCCCTGGTCAGGTACAAGTGTCTCGTAGGTGTACGTATACTTGTGCCCGATACGGATTACTAAGATGAAGAAGGGGGGGGGGAGGAACTGTCAAAACAGGTCCCCGGTGATCTGCCTTCTGCGGCGCCTTTGGTCACGCTGACGCTGTCTCCTGTGCCAACCCACGTCATGTTCTGCATCTGCCTTTCCCCCTCTTGAACAATGAAAGAATACGGCGATGACCGGCTGTTTTACGACATGGGCCGCAAAGCTTTTTTGGGGCCCAGCTGAGAGGCGCAGTAAAAAGCAAAGCGTCAACATCTGACGGCAGAGTTCCGCGCTCCCTTCTCATCATGATTTAACCGCTCCCCGGGCCAGAGCTCCGGCCAGGGTCCGCGCCATCTGGACAAAAGAACCACCATGGGGGTGAGCACAGCGCATCGCAATCGCAGAAAAAAAATAAAAATAAAAAATAAGAGGCTAGCGCCTGAAAACTGCACAATGGTGGAGGGGGGCGTGGATGTAGAGAGTAGGTCAACCGACTTGTGATGATCAGGACATGTCACTGCCTCAACATCTGCTATGAGGACGCTAATAAAGAGTAGCAGATTACGGACAGGCATACATGAATGGCGGGCAGTGATGGTGTGACAAGTAATCGAGCCTATGCTCCCGGGTAGCGTGATGAGGCATAGAGATTCGGACGCAGACCTGATGCCGCCGTGACACAGAGCTTGGTTTTGAGCTCGCCTGCCTAAAGTGTGCTTTGCAGTTTGAAATGATGTAAATATTTTGGCAAGACATTGTCTCTCCTTATTCAAAGACATATCAATGAGTACTAGGATCTTGTCGCGCCCGTCACTTCCGCTATGTCCCGCGCGCGGAACAGACTTTGGGGCTTGCCTGCTTGGTCACCTGGATCTATTTACGTTTCACCGACGAAAAAAGAGGGCAAATAACAGTGTTTCAATTGAGTACAGCCCTAGTTTTGGTTTTAGAGTAAAGAGTACCAAATCGTCCTCTACTGCTTTTGAAGGCGCTGCCTCAATGTAGTGTACGAACCAAGGCGATTCAGGTACAAGGGAACGAAGCAACAGACTGTTCAACGAGAACAGTATATTGACTGATCAATTGCTCCAAACAAGATAAGTCCAAGGTAGAAAGCAGCCGAGGAGGCAGTCCAGATAATAAGGTGGCACCAGGGGGGCACCTGCTCCAACACTCAACATGTAAGGGCCTAACTGTTGGCCCTTTTGGTCAGTCACACCGGTCACGCGCTCACCACCACTGGTCACCCGGTAAATGACGAATGGCATTCGATCCGCAATGAACCTCGCCGTTCAAGGTGTGGTGCGTGAACCAGTCATCAACGTAGCTGACTGTATAGCCCGCCTTGGCGTAGGCCTCGTCCGTCGCAGCGCGGAGGACATCGTGCCCGTCAATGATGGGCCCCCACGGGTTCGCGGCAATGATGTGCTTCTTGTCCACCACGACGCTGTTGATGGTGCCGGGGTACAGGGCCGCAACCGTCCCGTGCTCAAGCCCGGAGGACCATTTGGACTGGCGGCGCTCCGGGCTTCCAGCTTCCTTGCTGTCTCGTCGTCGTCGTCTCTGCCGCAGGTGGCTTGGCGGCGTACCAGCTTCCAGAACGCTGGGGATTTTCTTATTCCTGACACCGCGGCGAGAAACTTGGGTCGTGCCGTTTTCCGCGTTTTTCGCATACTTCCAAGGACCTTCGACAATAGTCTTGTTGCCGACATCCAGCTCGTACAAGCCTGGCAAACGGATAATGTCGGCGTCCGTCAGACCCGTCTCGCGCTTCAAAATTTCGATATTGTCGGCGATACTATTGAAACTCTTGTTCTGGACTGTAGCAAAATCAGGGTCGTCCAGCAGCTCGTCGATGGTCGTCGTGACATACCACGCTTCGGGGTCATGTGGCGATTGAGGACGGGAGACGGCCTTGTCTTTGCCATGGCCCGCCTGCTGAGCCTGTAGGAGCACGTCAAGACCCGCGAGCGGATCGTCCGCCATCAAGACCCAACCAAGCGTATTATTTGCCGGAAGGAACTGAAAGAATTCGTCCGTATGTCCAACGAGAAGCCATGAGGTGTTGAGATGGATGGGAGCCTGTAGTTCCTGGGCCTCTAGGAAATCAACCATGTATGGCTCCTCCGTTTGGCTTCCAAGGACGGCTCTGCCGGCCGGGTAGGACTTGCCGTTATACGAGTACGGGGGTATAGTCTCCAGATTTCCAGTAGAATCAGTGGTACCACCATTAGCCAGGTGCTGGACAGCTCCCACAATGTTGGATCGGAGGTCTTGGAACACCTTACGCCCAGACTCACGCCAGTCCTGCGCTGATCGGATCATAATGTGCAGGCTGATAGGGCCGCTGGGGCCGGGAATGCTCATATACCCTGGCTCAAAGAAGTCCTGCGTCCACACCTCGTTGCAGCCCTCGAAAGCGTGCACAGGGCTCTGCAGACCTAGGGAAGAGGAGACCTTACGAAACTTCTCCACGAAGTAATCGTGGGCCGGGTCTCTGCCGTCGTCGCCATCAACTTGGGATGTCAGTAGCTGCTTAGCGACCTGGCCGTGATGCTGCGTCAAGACGGGTGCCACTCGGAGTGCCACCGAATCCTGTGCTTCTTTCCCTTGGTCTTTAACTCGAAACTTGACTGTAGCTCTGCCATCCCAGCCGCCGGGGCGGCGAACGTCGCGTGCATCAATACCAAGCTCAAGGCCTGCTTTAAGCGCCTGAGCCCCAAAGATATGGTTTGACGTGATGAAAACCCATTGGCCATCGGTTTCCTGTTTATAGAACAATCGAACTTTAGATGCTGCTAGCGTGCGAGTGATGGTGATAGTCCCCGTAGCCGAATCGCCGAGTCCAGGAATAGGCCGAGTACGGAGAGGTGCGAGGTAGGTTGCATTGCGAAGGATGTCGTCTGAGGCGTCGTTGCAGGCCGATATCTTCCTATCCACGTCGCTAAACCCCTCGTACTCCTCTTTCTTTAACAGAAAATTATCATAAAGAGATCTTTGACTCTCATCGAGGCTGTCGAGCCACTGCTTCATCGATCCATTCTTAGGCAGATCTGGAAGACGAGAGTCCAAGACCGGCGTCTCAGGCGGCAATGTTGCATTAAAGATAGCTCCCAGCTCGCTGGCACATGTACCAGTAATTTGAGAGGAGCATCGACGATCAGTATCAACAATATTGGCTAGGAAGAGGGCCCCGACGTCGTCTGTCCACGTCTCTTTTCCAACAGTGTCGGTATCGCCCTTGAGATCGACCTTGCCGTCACGGTTTGTGTCTGCTAAAATGGACACTGTGAGATTATCTTTAGCTGTAGAGGGCTGTCCGACTGAAGTTTGACCAGGAGCCGTGGCCGTGCGTTTGGTGGGCGAACCATGAGACAGCGCACTCAAGTGCAATGCGCCTAAAATGAGTGTAGGACGCATCGAGAGAAAGAACGATGATAGATAATTGTATAGTAGAGAGAATAACTCTTGAAAAGAAAGAATCCAGTCATCTTTCTTAGAGTTATCCTACGAGTTTAAATACAAGAAGTCTGCGGTGTACTTCCTTCAGTTTCGTGCCACTGACTACGCCAAGATTCTACGCCGATGTGGCTTTGACTCGGCGCCCCTTAATTCTCCATATAGACTTGTAATTATTGGAGCCATAGTCAGGGCTGTGCCGTTTAGGATAGAAGGCTGAGCATGAAGTAGAGTTCCTGTAGTTTCATGCTTCAAAGGTAAACAAGTCACATTGCCGTTGTGTGCACGCATCGCAACAAAGCCTTTCCACGTACAAGGAACATCACTGCCTCATCAATAAAAATGCGCGACTTCTTGGCAGAAGGCTGCTGGAGAATTACAAACTCTTTAAATCAAACAGAATACTTGAAAGGACGAATCGAGGAAGCTGGCAACCTGCGTACAAGGTATCTCTTAGCGGTGCGGGACGACGTTCAAGGTCACAAACTCGATAGCTGTTTAATACCTTCAAGTGCCGCCCACGCAGAGAAATCTATCACATTGAGCAATTATTGAGCCAGTACTCCTCTGCGCCACAAATACTCAACCATGGCGGCGTTGTTTGATATACCATCGGCACTGAAGATTCTGCGATACCTTAGTTGGTTACGAACCCTGCAACTGGCTTCAAACCTTCCTGCTGTCAGTGGGATCTCATAGGGCTCAAGTGTGGATATTAATGAGGCGTTTTGTTGATAGCATTGCTGTTCAACATCTGCCGAACGCGTTATGACGGCACACTCTGACATAGCCATGCCAATGAAATCACGTTCATTCGGAGTCTGATTTAGCCAATGCATTGTGGCTATAAAGGTCACCAGTTGGTCTCCATCAGGGCAGTGTAATTTGTACAAGTTGTATGACATGGATTGCAAGATTGAGTGTGGAAGTCCTCGCCCCTGTGGTTTCCATAGTCGGGTTGCAACAACGCCCTACGGATGCATGCTGCTAAACAAGATGCGTACCGCGCCGCCAGACGAACCATTAAACTGTAGAAAATGCGTGACTCGAGACCAAAGCACCAAGAAGCAGATCCAATCAGTTGTCGGGGTTCTTCACATGATTTGGAAAATCCTAGTACCTTGCTACCAAGACCGGGCGAGTGGTAACAACAAGGTCGGCCTACACAATAAACTTTATCTCCCTGACTCGCCTTTTCCCGTCACGTTCTCCACTTGGCTTCGTCCTTTTATTATGCCTTACTTTAAAAAGTTTCGACAAGATCACCAGGCGTTCTTTCCTGCTTCTGGTATAACAAGCAACAAGATTATGCGCCTGCGCCCTCCCACCAAGTCTCCATGCCCATTGCAACGGCTTGGCCTACAGGCAGTTAGCAAGCAACCGCTATCTACAAGCGGCCAGCCACGGGCAGTCGGGCGTTGTAATCATTTATTCTTTTAGCATTTATTACTTTAGCAATCATCCTGTTAGATCTGGCCGCCTTTTTCATCTGAGCAACGTGCCCTCAAACCACAGCCCTACAGAATTTCTCTATTCTGATGTTTCTGTCCCTCGTCATAATCTGGTATAGTTTCGATTTCTCGGGCCGAATCTACCCGGCCGCAAAAGCTGGCCACAAGGCCTTGAGCCGGTACCCGCGCCGGGCGTGGCCTTGTGGGTTGTTTCAGCAGCTTCGCCCGGCCCATTCTGCAATTCTATGGGGTCCTCTAAATAGCTCACACAGCCCTGATAGCACCATCTTTTCCTTGGAGCTTGAAAAGACACGATACTTTGACTGAGCCACGTCTGCCCCACCTTGAATCGTGAGGGACCCTGTCAGGATGAGTTTGCCGACTCTGGTAGAAACCGCCCTTTCTTCCCAAATACTTTCATCTACTTTTCCAGAATTGGACAGGTATCGACACGAATGCCTGTTTCTAAGAACTTACCTGGACAAAATTCAAAAATGGAAAGCCTTTGCCCAGTTGCTTGGAGACAGGCAGGCAACGTCACCTGTGGCTCTCGCAAGGAATGGTGTGTGTAAGTCGTGAATAGTCTCACGTGCTGCGCAGCATCACCAGAACATGTGATTTCCCGCCGCTTTTCACCTGAGACCATGGCAATCTGACACATATTTTGCACTACTTTTCCAGTTAGAGCCATTACATGCCGAGTTGTACGATTGGCAAGGCAGCCCAACCAACATCCAGTAGATCGGACAAGCCACATTTCACTAGCCACATTTCAGTCCCCACGCAACTTTAGTAGGTCTCGTGCGATGTGGCGTAAGTAGTTGAAGATGCCACAGTTCCTCCCAACGTCCAGTGCAGCGTCCAGTAGCGACAGGTGACGTTTGCGCATCCAAAGCGCCACCGGATATTGCGATTTCCAAGTTTCAGATGAAATCGCCCTCGCATGATTTTTTCTAGACCGTCACAGCGCCCGTGAGCGCGGGAATTATCATCTTCGATTCGGCTGTGCTGGCGCATCCCCCGGTCCCGACGAGGGTCGAGTTCCTTCGAGAGGTACTGCATGGAACATGCTTCTTCTTGCGATCCTGCTCGCTTTGGTCGGGCTACCATGGGTAGCGCCGGCCATGCGATCGGATCACCTGGCCAAGCTTCGGCAGGAGACGGTGGACATGTTTTACCACGGCTACAGCAGCTACATGCTGCATGCATTCCCAGAAGACGAGGTATGAGCTACTGGATGACTGCTTTCAGTCAACAAGTACTAACGGCTTATCCCTCGTTTAGCTCCGACCCGTATCATGCCAGCCATTGACTCGAAATCCCAAGAAGCCGGCTGACATTGGGCTGAACGACGTGCTCGGCAACTACTCCCTGACCCTCATCGACAGCCTATCAACCCTGGCAATCCTTGCCGGTGGCCCTGCAGACGAGAAATATACGGGCTCTCAGGCATTAAGCGATTTCCAGGACGGAGTGGCAGAATTCGTCTTGCATTATGGCGATGGAAGACACGGCCCATCAGGCCAGGGCCTGAGATCCAGAGGCTTTGATCTTGACAGCAAGGTGCAGGTTTTTGAGACAGTAATCCGCGGTGTTGGTGGTCTGCTAAGCGCCCATCTATTCGCCGTAGGTGAACTGCCCATCAGGGGCTACAAACCCAAACCTGATTCCAACATCGAGAGTGATGATCCTCTGGAGACGGCACCCATCACCTGGCCTGGAGGCTTCCGATATGATGGTCAGCTCTTGCGACTAGCTCTCGATCTATCCGAACGACTACTTCCAGCCTTTTATACCAAAACAGGGATACCCTATCCGCGTGTCAATCTGCGCTCTGGCATTCCTTTCTATGTCAACTCGCCGTTGCACCAGAATCCCGAAGACACAGAGCCCATCGTCGGCAATGCTGAAATAACGGAAACGTGCAGTGCTGGTGCAGGTAGCCTAACGCTGGAGTTCACTGTGCTGAGTCGTCTCTCTGGAGACCCGCGCTTCGAGCAAGTCGCCAAGCGTGCTTTTTGGGAAGTATGGGAACGCCGGAGCGACATTGGCTTGATTGGCAACGGCATCGATGCAGAACGCGGCGTCTGGATAGGTCCCCATTCTGGAATCGGCGCTGGCATGGACAGCTTCTTCGAATATGCGCTCAAGAGTCACATTCTTCTCTCGGGGCAGGAGACGCCAAACATGACGCGGTCTCAAAGACAGAGCACGACAAGCTGGCTCGACCCCAACGCGCTGCATCCACCACTATCTCCAGAAATGCACTCGTCGGATGCGTTCCTGGAGGCTTGGCACCAGGCGCATGCGTCGGTGAAGCGCTACATTTACACTGATAGGAACCATTTCCCATATTACTCCAACAACCACCGCGCAACGGGACAGCCTTACACGATGTGGATCGATAGTCTCGGTGCGTTTTACCCCGGTCTTCTAGCTCTGGCTGGCGAAATCGACGAGGCCGTGGAGGCCAACCTCGTCTATACCGCACTTTGGACACGGTACGGCGCTATCCCGGAGCGCTGGTCCGTCCGGGAAACCAACGTTGAGCCAGGCATTGCCTGGTGGCCAGGTAGACCTGAGTTCATCGAGTCAACGTATCACATCTACCGAGCCACAGCCGACCCCTGGTACCTGCGCGTGGGCGAGATGGTCTTGCACGACATCAAGCGCCGCTGCTGGGTGGCATGCGGATGGGCCGGGCTGGAAAACGTCCTCTCGGGCGAGAAGCAGGACCGCATGGAAAGCTTCTTTCTGGGAGAGACAACAAAGTACCTCTACCTGCTCTTTGATCCAGAGCACCCGCTCAATAATTTCGACGCTGCCTATGTCTTCACGACCGAGGGACACCCTCTCATCATCCCGCGCAAAGCGCGTGGCTCAGCGACAACTAGAAAGCGCGCTTCGCGCACAGCTCAACAGAGCAAAAAGGACGTGACTGTGTATAACTACTATGACAGCAAATTCACAAACTCCTGTCCGGCCCCACGTAAACCTTTGGAGCCATTAGCTGGCTCCAACACGGCGGCCAAGCGCAACTTGTTTGACGTATCGCGTTTTACCAATCTCTACAACACGCCCAACTATCACGGTCCGCTGGAAACGGTCAGCATCAAAGACGAGGAAGAGGGGCTCATCACGCAGCACCGCGCAACATCCAACCACAGCGTCTTCCCGTGGACCCTTCCTCCAACCATGCTCCCGCACAATGGCACCTGCCCGGCGCCTGTGAACCGTATCCTGTCGTGGATCGAGTTTCCCTCGCAGGATGCCTCGGCGTCGCTGTTTTCGCGCAGCGGCAGCAGCAGCAGCAGCAGTAGCACACAGCTGCTGTGGTACCAAAACGTGGGCCCCACGGTCGAGCAACTGGACGGGCTGAAGCTGCAGCTCGAGCAGGAGCACAACGAGGCGGCCGGCGAGGACGTGTGGATGATTTCGCACGTGGCCGGTAAGACGGTCAACCGCCACGAAAACGTCATGTTTCACGCCGACCACGTGCGCCACTTTCGCGACGACGCCTTTTCCGTCCTCCGCCGCAAGGACATAGTGGACGTGGTGCTGCTCATCGAGCCCGACCCGGCGCCGCTGACGAGCCGTGAGCTGCCCCGCACGTCGGTGCCGCTGCCGATCACCGGCTCCCTCGACGACACCACCAGCATCGACGCCGCCGCCGCCGAAAACGCCTCCTCGACCCGCAGAACCGCTGTCCGCGCCAGCGGTGAGCCGCCTGCTGCCGACGCCGACTCGCTCTTCCAGTCCATC
The DNA here is from genome assembly GCA_030411535.1 of Beauveria australis. Lineage (NCBI taxonomy): Eukaryota > Fungi > Ascomycota > Sordariomycetes > Hypocreales > Cordycipitaceae > Beauveria > Beauveria australis. The sequence continues at coordinate 15,276 of JAPERH010000465.1, forward strand.
CTCCGCGCCGTCTCCTCGGCGCTCGAGGGCAGCGCCACCGCTAGCACCCCGTCGCCTAGGCCGCCTCCCTTCCGCGACAGCGGCAGCGGCGACCACCCCGCCGACGAAGAGGACGACGACCAGCACCCCGGCGTCTCCATCTACAGCTGGCTCGCCAACACGGCCAGCGGCGCCGGCGCATTTCCCCTTCCCAGCGTGCAAGACGCGCTCCTCCACAGCAGCCCCGGCTTCTCGGCCGCCGCCCCGTCCGCCTCGTTCCCCTGGCGCCGCGTCTACATGGCGGGTCTTGCCTGCGACAGCCCGCTGCCCGACGACGCGCCGCGCCGGCACCAAGTCATTGTCATGCAGCGCGGCGGGTGCTCCTTTGGCGACAAGCTCGACAACATTCCCAGCTTCGCGCCCGGCGACGATGGCAGCTTGCAGCTCGTCGTCGTCGTGGATGAGGGCGGCGACGCGCACGACGCGCCGCGGCCGCTGCTCGCGACCGAGCAGCGCACGCCACGAGGCACGCCGCGCGTGCACGGCATCCCGATGGTGCTCATGCCGGGCGCCAAGGGCACGTACGAGCTGTTTCGGCAGGCGTCGGCGGTGGGGCTGCGGCGCAAGTACGTCGTCAAGAGCCAGGGCTACATGATTGAGAATGCAATTGTACTGTAGGGAGGTGGATGAGAATGGCAGAGATGAGATTTGTACATAATGGAGAGACGATATATGTTTGTTCATATGTAAAAGTAGGTTACAATGTTATAGATGCCTGTTTATAGAATGATGACGGACACAGTATTGCAGGTGATTGTTTCCAATGCGTACAGATAGAAATGATTATTATTATGGTGCTTTTAGGCGCAATAATGAGCTCGACATACATAACGTTGGTGCTCCATGCTCATGTTGGGGCGCACAGCACGCATCTGCAAAATGGCCTGCCAATCTATGCCTTTTTGCTAGTTACCCTTTCAAAGAATAAAGTGCGCACAAAGTAATTACATGAAACTAAACTTGCTACTCTTTTCCAACATGTTTGTTCTTCTCACATGATGATAACTTTTCGTCCGTATCTTCCTTTCTGTCTTTTTTTTAGTCTCGTCGTCGTGTGTACAGGAGAACACAAGGGGACCAAATTGCATTTTCTCCATTGCTGCCCTGCTAAATGGGCGCCATTATATGCAGACGGTTGAATGTCGTGTCAAGGTTGTGGTGTATGTAAGGACCAGTCCCCAGGGTATTAGATGAGTCGGCATTGACGCTTTGTGGTGTATATGTGACAGGTGGAAGTGTCGCGCCAACGTGTTTTTCTATTAGGTCGTAATCATGTCTATTGTTGAATGTGCGGATCTCGAGTTACTCGTTCGTGCGCGTGGGGTGACGTTGTTTGATTTGCTTAGGCATCCTCGAGGAGGATGGTTGTGGGAGCGGCTGGAAGCTTGTCGCGGCCGTTGAGGCCAGGAATCTCGAGGATGAAAAGGTAGCCCATGACTTGGCCCTTGAGTTGGGTGACAAGATCGGCAGCAGCCTTGGCAGAGCCACCTGGAGGACATGTCAGATCGTGGGACAGTGACAGATGACGCGAGTAATTTACCAGTAGCAATAATGTCGTCGACGACAAGAACCTTTTGGCCCTCAGAAATAGCATCCTGCTGCATTTGGAAGAAGTCCTTGCCATACTCCTTGACGTACTCGGCGGTAACACAAGGACCGGGGAGCTTGCCCTTCTTGCGAACAGCAGCAAAGGGGACACCGAGACGCAGAGCGAGGCCGGGACCAAAGAGGAAACCGCGAGCATCGAGGCCGACAATTACATCGGGTTTGGATTTGGCAAAGGTCTGGGTGATCTGGAGCTCGAGGGCGTTGACGAGGGTGGCATGGGCTTCGGGGTTGGCAAAGAGCGGCATGATATCGACAAAGTCAATGCCGGGAATGGGAAAGTCCGGGAACTGGCGCAGATTGTTGCGAAGAATTACCTTTGCACTGGCGAGTTGGGCGGCGGTGGCGGAGGAGGAGGTGGGCTGTCTTCCCGAGGCATCTTGGGCAGCTGCGGGATCACTCATTGTAAGCTTGAAGTTGAGGTGGGAGCAAGATTTCTATGGGAGGAGAAAGTAAAGGGCAGTGCAGGGGGAAAGTCAAGTATCAGGTGGTGATTCGAGGCAGAATTTTCCAGACAGGAATGGTAAAGAGCGAGGGCGTTATGAGTTGATCGATGAGTGAATAAAACGGTAGAAGCGGTGCAGGTTTTGGGAAAAATAATGCACGGCGGGGAGCTTGGAGGGGTAGTTTCGGAGGCGGGCGGGCAGAGCAAACAGGAGGGAGAAAAAAGGTGAAAGGTGGGTTAAAAGCACGCACTTTTCCTGAGTGGAACCCAAGCAACCAAGTCCAAAGCTACCTAGGCTGGTAGGCTGGTGAGGCAAGTACTGAGCAGTTAATAAGCAGGTGATAGGCAAGGTGATCCAATTCAGCCTGCAGATTGGACGCGCAGCGGACCGTCAAGGTGGTGGTGGTGCACTGGTGGTGTCGCAAGCAAGAGAACCGCCCCAGTAAAAAAAAAATATTGCAAGTTGGCGGGCAGAGACGAGTCAACAAACGGAGGCGTGCGGGCAGCTGGCAGCTGGCAGCTGGCAAAAAATCACCGGCCGGCAAAAGTGCAGACGCGCAGTAGAAAGCTGGATGATGCGAGAAGAGGAAAAAGGGAACTCAAGGAAGAACGAGGAGAAAATAAAAAAGGGCCTCGATAGGAAAGGGACCCGGGTCCCAAGGTTGTAGATAGCCAAATAAATACCCAGGTATCAGCCAGCTAATGCACAATCCAGACAGCACACCCAGAGACTACAGGCAAAAGTGCGTGGTTGTGAGCGCAGGGAGAGGGGTTGGTGTTGAGAAGAGACAGAGACAGGGAGAAAAAAGGGCCAGCCGGGCTGCATAATGTAAGAAAAGCGAGGGGAGAAATCAGGCATAAAACGCAAAGTACACTCACTAGCTCTCATTGATGTGGTCGCATGTAATAAGCGCAGAAGCAAAAGGTCGGTGTGAGTATCAATACTTTGGTTTTCTTGAGGTTTGCTCGTGCCTGAGGAAATGCAATGGCAGGATAGGCTGGCTGGGCAAGCTGGCTGGTGGGATGGATGGATGGATGGATGGATGGATACGCACGGAGGAGGCATGAATCAGGCCGAGCCAAAAGAAGCAAGGATGGCAGCGAAAATTAATGGTAAAGGAAGGCAACCGGAAGAAAAAAGTACATTTTAAAAAAAAAAAAAAAAAAAAAAAAAAAAAAAAAAAAAAAAATTAAAAT